>RCWM02000896.1:0-286000 GCA_003667255.2 Euschistus heros
ACATATTGGTACAATTTTTAAACTTTGCTTTTATACATAGAAATTAGCTCTTTCTAATAATACAATTAAGCGAAAATCCAACAGATTTTATCATATTGCCAAACCTTTCTTGGAACGAATGAAGATGACGTAGGAAACATTTAATTCAGATTGGTTACAGTAGTTTGTTCGGGTTTAGTGAGCCACAACTGACAAATGGCTTGTCCTGTTAATATAATGGTATAGATAAACAAAATACAAAAAAATAACAACCGAGGAGTTCAGGCCTGAAACCTGTTGGCATTAGATTAGAAAGAGTATCATATGCCACTTTACCTCTCAAACACATTATGAATGTTTAATATTTTTTGTTTCCATTATGGGTCTGAAGCAATACGCCTTATCACAAGATTGACGCAAGGTCCTGTGGAACCTCGTATTTCTTTTTTTTTTCTTCACTTAGCCCCCTAACTGTCCTCACATCAAGGTCTTTTCTTCACCTTCCGCCCAAGTCCTATCTCGTATCATAGCCATTTTATCTTCAAAAAACACATTATGATGTTAATATTTTTTGTTTCCATTATGGGTCTGAAGAATTACCATTATCAAAAGATTACGCAAGGTCCATGTGGAACCTCGTATTTCTTCACTTAGACCTCTCCTAACTGTCCTCCATCCAAAGGTCTTTCTTCACATCTTCCAGCCAAGTCTATCTCTCTCCCTTTTTTCACTAAACCTGTCCCTCGACAACAAGCCATTAGCGATTTAAGGCACACAATTTTTATTGCAGCACACAAGTACAAAAATAAAAATATCTAAATAAATCAAAGCGTAACGAACTTTTGCACAAAAAAATATACAATTTTACTGGACTTTTAGGGATTTCGCAAAATCCACAAAAATCCGGGTGAGGGTCTCATTTCCCTAAGAGACGGACTAGCCAGAGGCGGATTGTGCTACTGTAGTACTTTTCTGGTTAATATAATAATATTGCTCTATTAATATTACTAGTGACATAAATTTTTTCCAAAGAAGCTATAGTGGAGTTAAACGTACAATAACTTTTGTACTTGTGTGCTAAAAACCAAATTGTGGGTCTTAAATCGCCACAGGTCGCTAATTGGTAGCGTAAAAAACTTTCGACCTTTTCAGCAATATATCTGCTGCAAAGTTGGTCCTAAAGAAAATATTTGTATTGTTGGGGTAGGCAGTCATTGATACACAGCAATTCAAAATAATATTTTAATTTATAATGCCGACGTTTCGACTTGCATTGCAAGCTTTCATCAAGGGCTCAGAGAGGATGGTCAACAAACTGAATGAATGTTTTGACCAAACGTTTTGACGATTCCAATGCTAGTCGAAACTTCGGCATTATAAATTAAAATATTATTTTGAATTGGTGTATATCTATGACTGCCTACCCCAACTAGCTACATCTCTAAATACTTCACAGTCAACTAATAACTTATGAAAATCTTTTTATATTCAAAATTAAACTAAAATAAAATCAATCGTCTGTATTTTGAACTGAAAATGAGGTCTGCAGCTTAAATGGAGACTAAGAATTGAAAAACAAGCTTTTAAAATTTCGGAATTCTCTGGATAAGTGACGGACTATTTTTCCTGCTTTTCTTTTGACGTCCTTAAAAATTCCATTTAAAGCATAATTCGTTTGGAATGATTTTATACGGGAAATAGTTTGTTAAAAACCTAACACAACATAGTGCTACTGAGGCTATAATGCTTCTATACATAAATAGATGGCTAAAACATATATCTACAAACATATAATTATGTCAGTATATACAGGGTGTCCCAGACATAGCGTTAAAAATGGGTAATACTGCATGCTAAATGGGGTAGAATAGCGCAGAAACGAGTTTCCTATCTCAATCTGTTGGGGAAATAGAATTTTTTTTGTTTTTCTTTTTTAAAACTTACTTTTATCTGAAAAATGGCAGTTTTCTCTACTTTGGTTTAGCTTAGAAACAAAAAAGATGATATTTTCTTAATCAGCATTAAATTTTCTAAAAGAAGAGATGAATCTTAAAACTATTAAAAATTTAAGTTTAAATAAATGTGTTGTGTTTTGCGCGTTAAAAGGCACCCTAAAAGTATATTTAAAATAACTAGACCTATTTCATCTTTTAGAAAATTTAATGCTGATTAAGAAAATATCATCGTTTTTGTTTCTACGCTAAACCAAAGTAGATAAAACTGGTATTTTTCAGAAAAAAGTAAGTTTTAAAAATAAAAACAAAAAAACTCCTCAACAGGTTAAGATAGGAAATCCGTTTCTGCGCTATTCTACCCTATTTAGCATGCAGTAATACCCAATTTTTTTTTCACACTATGTCTGGGATACCCTGTATATAACTTACGCTTATATTTCCATTTTATTTTTATTTTTTTAATGTTAATATATAACTTTTAATATAATAATAATAATAATTATACACTTTTAATCATGAAAAACATATTGCTTTGAAATCTCCAGTTAATCCGACCTTTTAGTCGTTCCACTCTAGGCCTTGGTCCCTTTGGGGTCGGATTAGTGAGGTTCTATTGTAGTTATTTCTTATAACTATTAAAAGTTCTATAAAAAAAAAAAATGCTTTTCTATTCAACTCCTTCTAATACAATACTGTATTTCCTAACCAGTAATAAAGTCAAATAGAGAAGAAAACCCTGAAAGAAACTAAGCAAACTTGAAGACTACTTTTGGATAAGTTATGAGGATTCGCCTGCAAGAAAAGGGTGGGTCTCGCGAGAGTAGTTGGTCTCTCGGCGACCCTTGGTTAATAATAAATCCATCCGATAGGAAAGCACCATCATCTTTTCAAACACCGAATCCACTTGTTATATTTTTTATAATATTTACGTCTTTTTATAACAAATTAAATAAAAACAAAAAAGTAGCTTTTTCTTTTTAACATTAGCATTGTATTATATTTGTGTAAATTTTCATTAGTTAAACATACAGAATTTATTCTACCCCAATTACCTACCTGACTTTCTTAATTTTGTATTATTTTTAATTGCCCGGTAATTACGTCTATGGTACCTGCGCTAAGTGCTGCTACCTAGTAGGCTAAGTGCGAAAATTGCGATTTTAGGAAAACTGAATTGAATGTTTGAGATTTTTTTCAAAATCGTCCAGTTAAAAAAATTCAAATTTATGGGACCCAAACTCTCCTTACCAATATTCTAAGATTTAATACTAATCGTTCCAAAAAAATCGAACTCTTAACCCGCATTACACAAATCGATTTTGTGTGAAATGGGCTAAGTAATTAATGTTAACGTGATTGGCCTCTGAAAGCCAAGTGCCTAACTAATTTTAAGAGTTTAGAAAAAATATGTTTCTATTAAATAATATTTTCCCTTTTTCAAAAAAATTTTTTTCGTTTCACCCTCTTTGGGGTACGTTGAATCCATCACATCACTTCACTGTGAGTTGTCCTTTCTTAAGTGCCCAGTACTTCTTCATTCTTTCTGATCATCTTTTTCTTTCTTCATCTGAGATAAAGGGTTTGGTTTTTAGAGTGGATTTATCTTGGAACATAACATATTCACCTTTAGTTATTAATTTAGAAGTCTGATCAAGTAGTGAATTTTCTGTAATTTTTAATTCTGCTTGGTCCTTTTCAGTTTCTTTAAACCAATTAGGTTTTGTTTTGAGATGGCGTAAGAAGTCAAAGATTTGCTTGGAAAATCTATTAGAGTTCATTCTGAAAAGATGGCCGTAAAAATTGATTCTTCTTTTTCGCATAGTATCAGAGAGTTTTTCAATTTTCTTGTAGAGTGTTTCATTCTTTATGTATATTGTCTTATTATCCTGAAATTTTGTTTCTATGATTTTTCTTAAAATTTTCCTTTCTTTTAGTTCAAGTTTCTCCATATGACCTTTGATATTGATGTTTAGTGTTTCAGCTGCATACAAGGCTTCTGGTTTAATCACTGTTTTGTAATGTTTTTTTATTTTGGACCCCCAGGAAAGAGATTTTTTGTTGTATGTATCTTTTGTTAGTTGGAAAGCAAGTTCAAGTTTATTTTTTCTGGATTCCAATGCTTTGTTTTGCTTAGCATTCATACTAATCCATTCTCCAAGATATTTGAATTCTTTTACTATTTCTATGTTTTGTTCTTGGACTTTGAGGTATTTACGTGGGTGTTTGTTGTTTGTCATGATTTTAGTTTTTTGAAAGGATATGTGAAGTCCTATCTTATTTGCTTGTTTCTCCAGTTCGAGAATTTGTTCCCTGGCTTCCTCCATTGTTTCAGCAAACAAGGCCATATCATCTGCAAAAGCAATAGAATTAATTTTGAGGTTCTTCTTTTTACTGCCCAGTCTTATGCCACTCTTTATACTTTTAGTCCATTCTCTGACTACTTTCTCAAGTGCACAGTTGAATAACAACGGTGAGAGCCCATCTCCCTGTCGTACTCCCGTTCTTATTTCGAATGGATCAAATAATTCACCCATGAATTTAACTTTCGAAATTGTATTTGTGTGCGTTACTTTTATGATATTAACTGTTTTTTTATCCAAGCCCATTTCTTCCAAGACTGATATAAGGGATTTTCTGTCAATCGAATCATATGCCTTTTGAAAGTCAATGAAGGAGATTACATATGTTTTAGCCCTTGATTTTTGGTATGCCATTATATTTTTGAGATTTAGAATTTGTTCAGAGCATGACCTACCCTTTCGAAAACCTCCCTGATACTCTCCAATTTGAGGGTCTAATTGTGGCTCTGCTCTGTTCGAAAGGACTTTAGAAAGAATTTTATATGTTATATCCAGCAATGAAATACCTCTATAGTTGTTTGGGTCTGTTTCAACCCTTTTTTGTGAATAGGGTGGATGAGAGCTGTTTTCCACTCTATATGAATCTCTTCTTCCTTCCAGATTTTATCACAAACATATTGAAGAGATGTAATTGCATTTTTGTTAGCTTTTTTCCAAAGTTCGGCGACTATTTGTTTTTCTCCAGCTGCTTTATTATTTCTAAGTTCTGAGATGATTTTTTTGTAATTCTTCCCTTGTTGGTGGTTCTGAATTGGGCTTTTCAGTGTTACTTGGAGTTGATTCAACTGTGTTGAGGGTTGGTTCACAATTCAAGAGTTTCTCAAAATATCCTGCTAGGATTTTGCATTTTTTTGTATTATTGTGAGCTATGGTTCCATGAGTATCTCGAAGTTGGAGGGTGGGTGCTTTGTATCTCGATAATTTTTGCTTGAACGTTTTATAAAAACTTCTTGTGTTGTTTCTGGAAAAGTCTTCATCAATTTGGAGCAGTGTTTTGTTTTTCATGTGTTTTTCTTTACCCTTTTTATATTTTTATCTGCTAGTTTCCTTATTTTAATGAAATTTTGTCTGCTTTCTTCTGTTTTATGTGACTGCCAATTTTGCCATGCTTGTTTTCTTGTTTCAATGTAAATGTCACATTCCTGTGTCCACCAGATATGTTTTTTCATTTTTATTTAAGGTGCTAACCGTTTAGCTGTATTTAGCAGGTTTTCTTTAATGTTCTCCCAACTTTGGGTCAGAATTGTTTCTGTAGCTTTTGTGAAGTCATCTGAACTTAGAATTTTATCTGTATTGTACTTGCGACTCTTAATTTTATTCACTTTATATTTCCTGTTGGGATGATTTTGAACTTAATTTTAGAGAGGTAGTGGTCTGAGTCCAAGTTAGCACCTCTAAGTACTCGAACATTCATAATTTCCTTGTTAAATGTTTTTTTGATTGCCACATGATCAAGTTGGAATTCCCCTAGGTTGGGATTTGGGGATACCCATATCTTTTGTTTTCTTGGTAATTTTTTGAAGGCTATAGATTTAAGAATTAAATTGTGAGCCTGGCAAAGTTCTATAAGCCTGATGCCATTTTTGTTTGTTCTGTTATGGGCAGGATAATCTCCTACGATTTTCTTAAATTTCTTTTCCTTGCCAATCTGCGCATTAAAGTCACCAAGGAGGATGATGTTGTTTTTATCTGGAATTTTCTGAAGAAGGTCATCCAGTTGATTCCAAAAGGTCTCCACCTTTTCTTTGTTTTTCCTGTTATCCTCATTTATGGGGGCATGTGCATTAATGATTGTGTATATCTTGTTTGTACTTTTTAATGTAAAACTTGAGAGTCTTTCTGATTGTGAATCAAAGTCAACTATTGAATTCAGAATTGTTTTGTCAATTATAAAGGCTGTTCCAAGGTGTGGTACATTTTTCATTACTCTTTGTCCCACCTTCCCTTTGTATACTCTAAAACCTTCGGAATCGAAAGTATCTGTATCGATGTATCTTGTTTCTTGAATGGCTGCTATGCGTATGTTGTGATTTCTTAGTGTATCCGTTAGGTGTTTGAGTGTTCCAGTTTTTAACAATGAGTTTGCATTAAAAGTTGCTAAATATGCAGATTGTCTATATTGAAGTTTGGATGAGGTTCCATGATTCTCTGACTTGCCTTTGTGCAATGTTGCAGACTCTCCAGAATCCGAATGTCTGCTGACGTACTGATGTACGGTGGATCGTCCACCTGGGGTAATTTGTTTGATATCACACACTTCCATGATAGATGATGGTTATTTGTGGTGTGACCCGAAGGACACACAGAAAATACAACCAAGATTGTAAGTCCTGGAGGTAGTTCTTCCGCTCTCTCTGTCGTTGGGAATCCGAAACTCCTCTTCTACCATTGAGACCGCTGACCAATTTTCAAAAATTTATTTTTGATAAAAATAAATATTTTATTGGTAGTATTTAAAACACTGAAAAAAAATCACTTATAATTTTCTTTCATTCATCTTCTTCATCACCTAACTCTGGGTACCCATTATGCTTAGATGTAGATTTCAGCTCTTCATAGAATCGTCTAAATGTTGGACTTATATAGGGAAGAAGATCTAACAGATCATTCTCCTTTTCTGCCGCTATCGGAAGTGATTCAACATATCTGATTGGTGGCTCTTATTTATGTAGCCTGCCCTTTTTCAAAAAACAGTTTTAAAATTCAACTTAGCGCACTTGCACAGGTGCCGCAGATATATCATCCTATAAGAGTAAATTATATTAGAATTAATTGTCAAACTGTATTTTTGAATCAATAAGTTAATCAGTTTATGATTACTACAATCGATGAACTATAGCCTCGATAAGCTGGAAGGCTTGTAAAGGAGAATTTTTAAGGAAGATCGTGGGTGCATTACAGACTGAAGATAGATGGAAACTGAGAAGACAAAAAAGTCTATCAGAATGAGGAAAGAATCTCAGAGACTGTAAGGGCTATACCTTTGGAAGAGAACCACTACAGCATGGATTAAAGAACTTTGGAAAGACATGGAACAGTTGAACATTACAGAGTCCCAAATGTTGGAAAGAGGTACATTTAGCAGTAGAGTGGAAGGGTATCAAGCTGAAGGAAGACCTAAGAGAAGGAGGACGAACGTGGACAGAAGATCAAAAGAAGCAGGCCAGTGAAAATATGAAAGACTACTGGAGACAGAAGAAAATAAAGACAATGGAAAAGAATAAGAAGAAATAAAGTTGTAGCTTGATACTAAGTGGTCTATTCGCGTTTAATAATAATAATAATAAGTTAGGCGTTTCTGAACAACTGTTGGGTAAATGTCCGATGCTTAGACCGACACGTAAAAGGCAGGACTGCGACCGTTAAAATCCAAAGTTTTATAAAAACTTCTACACTAGAAGGTCTCTACTCTAGGCCATCTTCGTTTCAGACGCCTCGGAGGATTATCAGGAATGGAGTGGAAAGCAAGTTGAGAAACTAACGGATTTGAGTGATTATGGAGGTTTGTTTGTTTGTTTGTTGGGGTTTATAGGCATAAAACCCTAGGGTCATCAATGCCTGTGTAGTTATATATATAGGTATATTTTCACAGAAGATTAGGGTCAGGAAGGGTGCCACGAACAGAGGCGCACCCCCAAGGAGAGACGAGCCGCACCCGCCGAGCAGGAAATGCGCCACGGCTTGCTTATTTATATGAATCATATTTTCTTATATACGAAGCTTATAAGTAGGATGTGGATAAAAACCATTTACATTTCTACATGGAAAAGTCCAAATCCTCACAAGGTTCGGAGCATAACTAGCCCAAGCAGCCATGTCGCATTTCCCACGAAGCGGGACCGATCCGCCCCGACCCCAGTAAGCGCCCCCCTCCCCCAGCCCCTATCCGAACCCTAAGAAATTAAATAAATTTCCGAAAAGAAATAAAGAAGGAAATAAAATAAAAGTAAATAGAAAATAAATAAAAATAGAAATTTAATAATAATTATGAAAATCAATTAAAATTTGTTCAGTAGTTCATTTTCCTTTAGGAAATTTAAGACTGATTTAACTTTAGATTCGTCATTGCCAAGAACGTCCGAGATAATTGTTGTAAGCCCTAATTTAGTTAGTTTTGGTAGATAAAAGAAACATTCCTGAAATATGTGCTTAACTGTTAAAGAGCTATTGCAATGCTGACATTTAGGTGGTGGTTGTTTCATAATGATATGTAAATGTGTTAACTTTGTATGGCCTATTCTCAATCTGGTCATGACAACTCCTCTCTGCGATTTAGACGACTTGATGTGACCCAAGGATTTACTGACTTTTTTATTGTTTTCAGCTTGTTTGGTGGGCTTTCGTTCCACGTGCATTGCCAATTTTCAATTATTTTAATTTTGAGGGGATGGCTCATTTCCTGAGGTGTTAGAATAGCAATGCCACGACCTGGGAGTGTAAGTGCTTGCTTCGCTGCTGTGTCTGCAAGTTCGTTGCCAATAATTCCAATGTGACTTGGTACCCAGATAAAGTCGACCGACTTTCCCAAATTTTGCAGTATACTGAGGAAGTAGTGGATTTTTAAGATGACTGGATGTTTGGGATACATGTTATTTAAAACCTTTTAGTGAACTTAGTGAATCTGTTACTATTGCGATGTTGTTTTGTTTTATTGATATGGAGTAGTGAAGTGCTGATGCTATTGCATTAAGTTTGCTGCTGTATATATATTGCATAATTTGTGTAATTTTATTTTATGAGTGGAGTTGTGGGTAACAAAGGAAGATGCAGTTGAATCGTCAGATTTAGATCCGTCAGTATAGATTACGAAAGGTTCTTGTATATTTTTAAGTAGACGGGCAAATTCGGATTTGTATTCACAAGGAGAAGTATTATTTTTGGAAAGTCGGGTTAAATGAAGCAGTGTTTTGGGCGATTTGATTGTCCATGGAGGGGTATGAACTTCTTGTTTGTGCACAGGTAATTCTTTGAGGAATTTAATGGCCATATTTTCTCTTTCTGATAAAGGGAGTGTTGAGTTCGACATTTTTCCAAATGCTTTGGTGAATCTGGGTTTAAAAATGTATTTGTGTGCTGGGTGTTCGGGATAAGGTAGAAGTTTGGAGATATAGTTAATTGCTAACTTTTTCCTTCTGAATGACAAGGGTGGTATTCCTGCTTCACAACACAAACTAAGAATAGGACTTGTTCGAAACGCTCCTGTCGCTAAACGAATCCCAGTATGATGGACGGTATTAATTTTATTTACTATTCGAAGTCGGGCAGAACCATAAATAAAACAGCCATAATCTAGTTTGGAGCAAATTATAGAGCGATATATTTTTATTAATGTTACTCTGTCGGAACCCCAAGAAGTACCACTAAGATATTTTAATATGGTTAGTCTCTTTGTGGATGTTGATTTTAGGATGGAGATGTGAGAGTCCCAAGTTAATCTACGATCTAATATCATTCCTAAGAATCTATGAGAGTTTGTGTAAGGTATTATGGAATTTCCTAGACGGAGTTCAGGAGAGAGAGGAGTGTTTCTTTTCCGACTGAAATGAAGACATCTAGATTTTTCGGTGGAGAATTGAAGGCCAATGGCTGTAGACCAGCAACACAATCTATTTATAGCTTCCTGTAGTTTATTTTTAATATTGTCAATGTTCTCGTTGCGACAAATAATGGCCAAGTCATCAGCGAATAATAATGGCTTGACACCTCTCGGTAAGTTAAGTCCCAGGTCGTTTATTGCCAGGCAAAACAAGGTTGGACTGAGGACACAACCCTGAGGAACACCGTTGACCTGTTTATGAGTATCTGATAATTCACAACCTATTCTGACTCTGAAGTGGCGATTGAATAGAAATTGTCTAATATAGGTGAAAATTCGTCCTCTGATTCCGGCGGATGATAGTTTATTAAGGATTATGCTGTGGTTGATGTTATCAAAGACCTTTTTTAAGTCAAAGAATATCGCAATCATCTGTTGAGAATTGATGAAGGAATATTGGGCTTCGGCCTCTAATATGATCAGGTGATCTGCAGTGGATCTTACCTTACGGAAACCGGACTGGAATGGTTGTAGTAACTTGTTATTTTCTATCATCCACATTATTCTTTTATTTACCATTCGCTCCATAATCTTACTAAGGCAGCTTGTAAGAAATATGGGTCGATAGCTGCTTGGGATTCTTTTGTCCTTTCCGGTTTTTAGAATAGGGATTATTATTGAGTTACGCCATGTTTTTGGAAAGTGTCCAGTTCGCCAGACATGATTATAAAATTCAAGTAGCCATTTTTGAGTATCAGCTGACAGGTTTTTTTTATCGTATCATAATGGATTTGGTCTGGACCGGGCGTTGTTCCTTTAACAGTACCCAGAACATTTCTGAATTCCCACATTGAAAAGGGGATGTTATAGTATTCCGTTTCAGCATTTTCTGTGCCTGTTTCTATTTCATCGGAAACGATGTTAGTGTTTTGAGATTTGTAAATTTTGTCATAAAAATCAGCGAATATGTTTGACACGATTAGGGGATCATCTGATAATTGTCCATTTGCCAGAATGGTGTATTGTGAGGAAGATGGATGTTTGGAGATTTTACGGACTTTATTCCATATGTCAGCTGCTGTAGTAGAAGAGTTTATGGAGTTTGTAAATTTTTTCCAGGATTCTGATTTACATATATTAAACAATTTCCTACAAATAGCTCGCTGTTTCTTGTATTCTGTCATGTTTTCTGATGTCATAGATTTTTGGAATTTTTTAAGAGCTTTACGACGTTCTTTAATTGCCTTTTTACAAGCGTCATTGAGCCAGGGAACGAGTGGTCTTTTTGGTGAACTCGAGGTCATAGGTATTGATGTTGTCGCTGCTTGTAAAATTTTATTGGTTATTATTTTGCACCCTTTATCGATGCTTATTTCAGATGGTTGGGTTTGTGGTGGAGTGGCCAAAAAGTTAAAAAGAGACCAATCTGCTCTGTTTAGAATCCATCTCGGTTTGGTGTGAGTGGGGTTTATATTCATAAATTTAATAACCAGAGGAAAGTGGTCACTACTATAAAGGTCTGGTAAGACTGTCCAGTCTATTCTATTATACAGGCTAGGGCTGTAGAGGGAAAGGTCAATCGAAGAGTATGTTTTATAGCTGGAGCTAAGGAACGTTGGTTCACCAGTGTTAAGTAGGAGAAGATTAGAATCATCTAAAAAGCTTTCGATTACTTTACCCCGTGCGTTTATATCCTGTGAGCCCCATAAGGGATTGTGGCCGTTAACATCTCCAATAAAAAGAACGGGTTGTGGCAGTTGCTTGTAGATGTCCAGGAGGTTTTGTGTGTCTATTGTACGGTCTTGGGGTAAATATATATTGCAGATGGTAAAGCTGAAGCCAAGGTGGACGGAGACAGCTACAGTATGGAGATGAGAGTTGATTTGTATTAGTTCAGAATATACAGAACGGTGAACCGCTATTAAGACTCCCTGATGACAATGGTTAGTGTTTGTGCCATCTTTTCTGTAGATTTCAAAGTTTTTCAAACTAAATTTGTCGTTTGTTGAAAGATGAGTCTCTTGAAGAGCCAGGCAAAAAGGGTCTGTATCATGGATGAGTACCTTTAAATCATTAAAATGGCTTTTTAAACCGTTACAGTTCCATTGGACTAGGGTCATAAGGGATGGTTAAAAAATAGAAAAAATAAAAAAAACATCGTGAATCCCATAAGAGAATAATAAACCCATAATAACAATGCGTGTGGCATATTGATAAAAAAAAATAATAAAAAAAAAATAATAAAATAAAATAAAATAAATATATATTAAGAAAATAAAAGAGAGAGATGGAGTACATTGATGTATGTGAGTATTGTGAGGTTGAAATCAGTAAGCAAATATTAAGAGTATGGAGGTTATATAATAAATATTATATATTATATTATATTATATATTATATTATATTATTATATATATTATATTATATTATATATTATATAATAAATATTATAAATATGGAGGTTACTATGAAAGGATAGGTATCTGGTGTGGGCTAAATCAGCAACGTATGGAACATTAAGATCTTCATGGATAAGTTTATTGGTGACAAAGAAGCAGGCAAAGTGTTTGAGAGGCAATGAAGGGATCATTGTTTACAGATAACACACATGTGTCATCAGCGTAAGTGGGGAGGACAGTGGTAGGATGAGTTGGGATGTCAGCAGAATATATAATTAAAATTTAAAAAAAAATAGAACAAGAAATAAAAAAAGTTTTTATATCCTTGTCATTAATGAAAAATAGAATGCTACTGTTGAAAAAATTAGATTTAACATTTTTTTTTTCTATTTTGTCTTTATTCATCTTAATTCACTACTGCCAAATACATAAAATGACAGACAGCGAATGAGATAGCTGTAAAACAAAGAAAATCTAACATATACAAAATAAATTTTTCTATACCTTAAAAACTATCCTTGATCTAAGTATTGAATATAATAGAAATTAAACAAATAAAATAACTTCCAAAATGGAAAACCATATTAATACATATAGCACTAGTTTGTAATATCTGTCAGGATTTTTATTATGTTCTGAAAATATAGGTTTCGAATAAAATTAAGGAAGGAAGCATTGTACTAGCAACATATTTATGAAATATTGTAAATCCTACAATGTTGAAAAAACTTTTATTAATATTGTACTTTTTTTTCATATGAGGTAAAAGGAAAATGTTTTAAATGCAAAGTTTTTTCCACCCGAAGTAGAATCGATTTATTTTATTTGTTAGTTTTTTCAGAAGAAAGGAATCATCGAAAGTCCCCCTTTGTTCGCACTTTTAAAGCGAAACCTGTAAGAGAAAAAAAGTTATATAACCTCCAAGAGCTCTCCCAAGTTTCCTGTAAGTTATAAAAGGATGTATGGGGTATCATCGGTCTCTGGCGGTAGATCCTGGTCCAGAAGTAATTTTAGTCTTCCACCGCTCTCCCTTCTCGGAAGCAATGAACCAAAGACAAATGGAAAAATATTTTATACGCCATTCCCGCCATTATCTTCGGTTCGATCTATTCTTGGAATTTTCATTTTTTTTTTTGTCTTAAACGTTTCACTTCTATCAATAAAAATGGCAGGTAATTTTTATTTACATTTAATGTGTAAGGAGTATATAAATGCATTTAGCAACAAATAGTTAAAGAAATATTAGAATTTACTATTTTTAATAATTGAAGAAATCGATAATTTCTTCGTGTTAGATTCAAAATATTGTTGATAAATGTTAATAATCCAATTAAAAAGGCTAATGATGCATATAATAATTGCATTTATTTTTAGATGTATCCTTTTTGTTTCCTTATAGCGTGTCTTCCAATTCAACTTTCGTGGTTCCCCTATCTCCCCTTTAATATTTATCAGAGTCGTTATCCAACCTTAATGAGGACCGTTTCTATTCAAAAAGGACTATTTCTTTATTCACAGCAGGCCCTCTTCCTCGTTGTTTAAAGCCCTTTGCCCTTGCGATTTATTTTAATGAATAATTAAAACCAGTTCTTATACCTCAAGATAAGTTACACCAAATTCAACTAACAGCTGTTTTCTAAAATATTATACAACTAGGGATTTGTTATCAATACTGTTATATAAAAGGACAAGCTAATGTTCGTTTGTGATCAATAACCACGAAAACTACTGAACCAAATTTTAACCACATCATTTTTATACTTCTAGGAAGGTTTAGCAATAATAAAATCTACTGATTTTCAATTAATCTGTTATTAAAAGAGCGATAATATGTGGATAACAGTGAAATTTGAATATTGACCACCGCTGGGTGGTGAGCGCCATTCTACATGAGAGAAGCATAGAGGTTACAAAGGTATAGGGTTATGTATGTCATGAATATGATAATAAAATGTACTTATATTTAATTAAATTATTACAAAAAAAGTTTAAATATGTGTTGCGACATATGTTGTTAGCAACATCCCGCAATAGAGTTTACAATTGTAAAACTACTGAACCCATCAATACCAAATTTTAACTACATCATCTTAAATAGTCCAGTGATGAATACTTAAATTTACCATGTTGAGCGTCACAAAAAAGGTTTGTCACACTGTCATATACAAATCATTAAAATTAAAAACAGGATGTCTAATTACGCTTTTACGTCATCTTCAAAAACCTAATCAGGTCAATTTTAACTAGGCTAAAAATTACTGTTATACGTGAAAATGTAATTGAAAAAATAATGCTCAATTGGATACTTCAATGCAACAATACAGCTCTTGAAGAACCTTGGCTTTCTCCACAATTCGAAGCCGCTCCTCGCGATATTTGACTTTTGTCTATCATTTTCGCACTCTTATCTTATAAAACTATTTTTTGACATTTTACTGCAACATCGGGGTCTTGGGAATAAAGTGGTTAACCTTAATTGTTGGCAAACACCGAGGGGTTCAGCGTGATTGCTAATCACATTACTATTCTTCTTCTATCTTCGAGCATATTAACAAATTGGTTCATAAACAATAACCATTTATTTGTTCATATAATCACTTAATGTAATTGCTTTGAAACAAAGAGAATTAAATGACAATTAACGAAATTGTCGATACTTATATACCTATTCACAATTATAATCTGTTAATTTTGGAATTGGTGCAAAGACAGTTTAAACCTGCCTTTGCAACAAACTTTCTAGTGTCACTAAAAATTGTTTTTATTTTTCACTTTTTAGTGGTGATTGTATTTTTGTTTATACATTCAACTTTCGATAAGTCGATCTTCAAGTGACCCTGAAATATAGTTCGACTTACCTACAGTTCGACATATTGAACAACGACTTATCGAGGTTATCATTCGGCATATCTTCATGTAAATGGGAAAAATGAACACAAAATGTAAGCTGAAATCATAACGTACTACTGGGTATATTTATGTTATCTATACGTACATATAAAGTCATTTATATTATTTATAATATATTATATAAACTAGCAACCCCCTCGCGGCTTCGCCCGCCCACCATAAGTAAAGGTAATTTCAACTAAAAATTAATGTTTTATTTGTTTATCGATAAGATTCTTGTATTTTAGCATGTGGTTCAGCATTATTTCTTCAATGATTTTTTTCACGCATAGCAGTAATTATTAATCTAGTTATAATCGCACTGATTAGGCGGTTGAAGATTACGTAAAAGCACCATTAGACATAAAATTTTTTATTTAAATGTATGAATTGGTAATCAAGATGGATAAAGACTATTAAGAAACCCTAGCGAAAAATAAACTGCATTATCAGTGCTTACGACAGAAGCACTCTTGAATGGCGCTTCCTTTACTGTACACCACATATTTATCGCTTTTTTAAACAGCAATTTAATAGAAAATATGTAAATTTTATTATTGCTAAACCTTTCTTGAACTATGAAGATGATATAGTTATATTTGGTACAGAATAGTTCTATGGTTTCCGCTGCTAGTGATCACGAACGAAAATGGCTTGTCCTTTTATATATAACTCTTCGAGGCTTCCCCCTCTCTCATAAGTGAAGATCTTAGATAATTTTAACTAATAATTGATTTTATCGATAAAAATCTTGTATTAAAGTGAAAAAATTGAAAATTATATTTTTGATGATATTTTCACGCATAGCAGTCTGGGGTCACCTGTGGTGTAGTGGTTAGCATAGCAACCTACTAAGCCCAAGATCGCGGGTTCGCAGCCCGGCAGATGACCTTTTAAAGGGAGTATAGTTATCTTAAATAAGATTAAATAAAACCAACAAGATTGAATTATACACGAACGTATTCAATTAGTATGACCAGGTTAAGCAACGAGGCACACTATATATTTTATTAATAAATATAATCATGTGGTAATAATAATTACAAAGAGGTAGTAACAAGAAACTAAAGGAAAAGATATCACCACACACTCTCCCCCCAGTGTCAACGATATCGTTCAGGTACACTTGTGGTACGTCCGCTTCTGGTGCAAACCGGAGGAAGGTAAAAGGTGACGCGCTTCTTTTGACGAATGGGATTTTTTGAATTATTGCTGTCCGTTGTCGGTGTTCTCATAATGCTTGAAGGTAGCGAAGGGGTGTTAGGCTTTTCCGAGAGTATATGGGCAGGTTTCACTCGATCTCTTGAAACGACTATGTTGCGGCCGTTTTTGCTGATGATAAATGTTTTGGCGTCCCTGGAGATAACTAGATGAGGGCCTGTATATGGAGGAGTTAATGGGGGTCTAATCTGATCATCTCGTAAGAAAACGTGGCTGCAACCGTTGAGGTCTGGATGGGCGAACACTGTTGGTTGGGGTGTGCCAGGTCGGGGCAGAAGGCCGTAGTGATCTCATTCTCCGTCCTAACTGTTGAGCGTAGGTGTCAGGAGGTTCCATCTTGTTCGGTGCCAGTTGGCTATGGATGTCGCCTGGTAGTCGTAGCCAAGATCCGTAAACGAGCTCGGCTGGAGAGGCATTATGATCACTTTTGATGGCTGTCCGAAGGCCGAGGAGTACGACGGGAAGAAGTTCCGTCCAACTGTCTTGCGTCTCCAAAAGCTTACAGGTGAGTGCTGTCTTGAGTGTTCTATGCCACCTCTCTATAAGTCCGTTGGACTGCGGGTGATATGCCGTTGTATGAACCAGTTTGATTCCTGAGATAGCTGCTAAGGAACGGAAAAGTTCGGATTCGAAATTCCGACCTTGGTCAGTTACAACTTGAACAGGCGTCCCAAAACGGCTAATCCAGTGGGTCCAGAACGCTTTTGCGACTGTCAGTGCAGATTGATCCGCAATTGGAATGGCTTCTGGCCACTTAGTGAAACGGTCGATGCATGTCAAGAGGTATTTCATGCCGTTCGACAACGGTAGGGGGCCAACGATGTCGATGTGAATAAAGGCAAAGCGTTCATCTGGCGGTGTGAAGTGCTGAAGAGGGGATTTCTCGTGTCGCTGTATCTTTGTTTGTTGACATGTAGCACAGTTCTTTACAAAGTCCGTGACAAATTTAGACATATGTGGCCAGACGAATCTTTTTCGGAGTTGATCAAGAGTAGCTCTACGGCCAGGGTGTGAAAGATTGTGAAATTTAGCGCAAACTGCCGATCTTAAGGATTTGGGAATATAAGGTCGTAAGTATCCAAGGGACGTATCGCAGTAGAGTGAAAAGTTGCCTGGCAGTGTGGTTGGTGCTATGACTAAGTTGGTCGATGAGTCGTGGAGCCTTGGTAGTTCCTGGTCTTCCGTTTGAGCCTTGGCGATGTCAGTTTCGTTCAGTAAACTATTGCTCGCTAGTGCTTCAATCCGTGACAAGCAGTCGGCTACTATATTCTCTACGCCTTTGATATATTTGACCGACGTGGTGAACTGAGAAATATACGAGAGTTGTCTGGATTGTCTTGGAGCAGCCTTCTCAGTCTTTTGTTGAAACGCGTAAGTTAGCGGGCGGTGGTCGGTATAACAGGTAAAGGGGCGGCCTTCCAATAGATATCTGAAATGTTTTATGGTTTCATACAAGGCCAGTAACTCTCTGTCATAAGTAGAGTACCTCTGCTGCGTGGGTGTAAGCTTCTTTGAGAAGAAACCCAATGGTTCCAACGTCGAATGGTGGATCTGGTGGACTACTCCGCCAATAGCTGTATCCGAAGCGTCTGTTGTGACCGTGAGCGGTGTACCTTGTCTAGGGTGTGCGAGAAGAGTTGCTCTACAAAGGTCGCTTTTCGTGCGTTCAAAGGCGTCTGTCATCGATTGAGTCCATTCTATAGACTGATTGTCGGTTATGTCATGAGGTAGGTGTAGAGGAGCCTGTGTTTGCGCTGCCTGAGGCAAAAACCGACGATAAAAGTTCACCATTCCTAGGAAGGTACGGAGTTGTTTTGCTGTCCTCGGCTTAGGAAAATCGGATATAGCCTTAATTTTGTCTAAACGAGGCCCGCAACCGTCTTTTGTTATTCTATGACCTAAAAAGTGTACTTCCTCCTGAGCGAAAACACACTTGGAAATGTTCAACTTTAAACTGTGTTCGGTAAGTCGCTGGAATATGCTACGGAGATCGTTTATATGTTCTTCCATAGATGACGAGGCGACTAGGACGTCGTCCAAATATGTAAATTGGCAGTTTAGCCCGCGGAGGACTTCGTTAATAAATCTTTGAAAGGTTTGTGCAGCGTTACGTAATCCGTATGGCATGTAGGGAAATTCAAATGAGCCGAATGGTGTTGTAATGGCAGTTTTGCAAACGTCTTCTGGTGCAACTGGAATTTGTTGGTAAGCGTGGGCCAGGTCCAGGGTTGAAAAGATGGTTTTGTTTTCTAAAAAATTAGTACAATCTTGAATATTAGGTAGGGGATACCTATCAGGTATAGTTATGTCATTTAATTGTCTGTAGTCCCCACAAGGTCTCCAAGTGCCATCTTTCTTCCTTACTAAATGTAGTGGGCTGGCCCATGGACTATCTGAAGGTCGACATAGCCCCAAGTCGAGCATATTGTCAAATACTGTCTTAGCTGCTGTTATTTTATCTGGTCCTATCCGTCTGGGTTTGGAATATATTGGAGGTCCTATAGTTTTTATGTGGTGTTGCGTGGAAAATGGACGGGATAGCTGAGGCGGGAAATGACCGGATATTTGACCAAATTCGTGAAGAAGGCAGCTTATAGGTGACGTCGGGTTGAATTTGCTGATAGGAGTACTTGGGTTATGTGGTGAGCTGTGCTGGATGGTGGAAACACATGTCATGTTGAGTCCGTCTATAAGTCGTCGGCCGGGCAAGTCAACTACAAGATTAAAATGAATTAAAAAGTCCGACCCGATAATCGGCTGCTGGACATCGGCTAAAAGGAAAGTGTAGGTGAAATGCTTTTCGGGGCCGAATGTGAGCGTCAACTTTCGTTTGCCGTAGACATTGATACGGGAGTCGTTAGCTGCATAAAGGTGTTGTTGAACAGGGTTCAAGCGATCCGAAGATCTCGGAGGCAAGAGAGAGACGTCCGCTCCTGTATCAATGAGAAAACGAAGTTTTGTC
This sequence comes from Euschistus heros, assembly GCA_003667255.2. Taxonomy (NCBI): domain Eukaryota; kingdom Metazoa; phylum Arthropoda; class Insecta; order Hemiptera; family Pentatomidae; genus Euschistus; species Euschistus heros. The sequence continues at coordinate 19,302 of RCWM02000896.1, forward strand.
GTCGTATCAGTTAAGAAAAGGCGACAATTGGGGCCGTGGCAGGAACAGGTCGCCGCTGAACCCTGGCTATTTAGTTTTTTGAAATGTACTTGCAGGGAGCTACACATTTCCGTGCCCTGTCTCCGAAAGAGGAATGGTACCAACAAAAGCCGTCTTCCAACGGTCTCTGACGTAAGATGGGAGAACGCCGGCGTGATCTAGAAGAGGAGCGAGAGCGGTGGTATCTAGTGAGATTTCGAATTTCTTGTGTTAATGCCGCGATTTCTGTGTAAATAGGGTGGTTTTGACTTTGTAGTTCTACATTGGATACGGATGGCTGAGGTTGAGATACATCTAAAATTTTATCTGCGGCTGTAGCTAATTCATCAAGAGTAGCGGTATGCATAACTTGTAGTATGGATTGTGTAGTTACGGGTAGCCTCTGGATCCATAGCTGCTTTATAATATCCTCGCCGGTATTGGGAGAGGCTAAGGATTTCATATTCCTTAGTAGTATAGAAGGTTTTAAATCTCCTAACTCGAGGCCGGATAATAGTTTTCGCAAGCGTTGTTCTTCAGAATCGCTGCAACGGGAGACTATAGCTTTTTTAAGTTCGTTATAAGACGGGGGGGGGGGTCTCGCTTAATAACATCGGCAATAACGGTCAGCATGTTGCCGTCCAGTGCTGATAATAGATGGTTATATTTAGTTTTGTCTGCTGTCACATGGGCGAGTTCGAACTGGGCCTCAAGCTGATTGAACCATAAAGTTGGGTCCGGGGCCCAAAAAGGGGGTAATTTTACGCTGACGTGATTAATATTGGGTGCTGGGGCCGCGTTTAGCTTTAACTCGAGTGCCGCCAATTGCCTCTGAAGGGACAGAAATTCTTCAGCTGTCGGTGTGCTCATATTAAAATAATAGAAAAAAAAGTTCTTACCAACAGAAGGCTTTAACTGTTCTTCTCGGGGTCACCAGTATAGTTATCTTAAATAAGATTAAATAAAACCAACAAGATTGAATTATACACGAACGTATTCAATTAGTATGACCAGGTTAAGCAACGAGGCACACTATATATTTTATTAATAAATATAATCATGTGGTAATAATAATTACAAAGAGGTAGTAACAAGAAACTAAAGGAAAAGATATCACCACAGGAGCAAAAAATCCTTAGCTATGCCGTCCTTCGGAAGGGACGTTAAATGGGGGTCCCGAGCCTGTGCGATGTCAGGTACTCGTTAAAGATCCCTATCCTAATTATACCTGGATAGGCAAAATTTAGGACTCCCACCGTAGCATCGTCCGATTAGCCATAGCAGCATAAAGTGACGTTAAACGAAATAAACATAAACAAACGCATAGCAGTCATTATTAACTTGGTTTAATTTAGATTGATTAGGTGTTTGAAGATAACATAAAGCATAATTAGACATCCAATTTTGAATTTTAATATATGAGTTGGTAATCTAGATGGACAGAGACTATTAAGAAACTGCAGCATAAGAAACTGCATTATCAGTGCTTACAACTAAAGGTTCAAAATTCATATTTTTACAAACAGCTGAAGATCGGCATTTTGATTTGTAATAATTTTCATTCGACAGAAATAATGTTATTGATTTGATCTGGTTGGATTTTAATTTCTAACCATAAAAGTATGTGATAGTGTGGCAAAACCCATTTCTAACACTGTTAGAAAATGATGTTAAAATTTGATATATTTCACTCCATATAGCTGTTTTTATAAAAATTTAATTGAAAATAAGTAAATTTTATTATCAATGGCAAGCTCTATGTAACACTGTACCTTATAACCTTTCATGTAGATGGCAATTGCCGCCATTTTTGAACTTCACTGTTATCTACTTATTATTCATTTTTCAATAAAGAATTATTTGAAAATCATTAGATTTTACTATTGCTAAACCATCCTATAAAGATGATGTAGTCAAAATTTGGTAGAGATTGGTTCAGTAGTTTTTGGTGGTTAGTGATTACAAACGAAAAATGGCTTGTCCTTTTATATAATAGTATAACCTTATACCGTCATATGGTAGAATCGTATAGAGCTAACAGATAATTGTGACTTTCAGATAATAAATAATATTGCGACTATAAATTAAGATATAAGCTGTCCTATGTTTTTTGTTGGATCAAACTGCACACGGTGTGCAAATTTGATTAAAATCGTTTCAGTAGTTTAGGTGTCAGCCTGCCCCAAGGAAGCGACACGTAATTTTTATATATTAAGATTATTTTTGTTAAAAATCAATTTAGTCACCATGGAGAAATGTGTTTATAGTGGAAGGTTATATAACAGTAATTTCTTATTGTTTTTGTTTTTTTAATTTTTCTACAAAAGTGCTTAGTTGATTTTTAGTTCAAATTTTTATGGGACCACATCTAAAGTATTACCTGCCGATTAAAAAAATAATCATCAAAATCGACTCATTACTGACAGAGTAATTGCGTAAAAAACACACACAAAAAAATACAGACGAATGGAGAATTTCCTTTTATTTGAAGTCGGTTGAAAACTGAACTAATAGTAATATAACAAAACAGAAGGTAAGAATCAGGTTTTCGGTTCCTAGGTAACTAATTCAAAACAGTTAATAAAAATGACTTATTTGTCAAATAAGAGATACAACAATCACCTCGTAGTACAACCATTAGTTATGAAACAATACTACCATTTTGTTTCGTTTGTTTTTTTCCATTTAGATATGAATATATTTATCTTAATGCCTTCTTAGATAAATATTAATTTTAAGCTTGATCCAATCGTACTTCTGCTTAGAGAATCCTCAGAGAAAACAGAAATGCTTCCCCTTTCTGAATATTTCAAAAGTTCAAATAACTCTGAAACCAGCCCGGGGCGCCTTAGTTTACCTCGAGCGATCACCGCTTGGCAACCTAAGAATTGGAAATCCATTCCAGCCAGCTGTTCAAATATTATTCCGCTCCTGGTCCCAATTCTTTTTCGCTCCCTCTTTTATTTACATATCTCCTGTGACACCAATATTTCGGTGGGAAAAAGCTATCTTCTGGTAATTCTGTATATCAGGGTCGATCTGAAGTATCTGACTATTTCTACAGTAGTATCTTAAAAGTTTGTCAGTCCATCTAACCTCATTCTTTGTACCAGCTATTTTAAACCGTAAAAGGTAAAAAATAAATTTCCAAATATGTTTCGATTTCATTTACTAGTTGAATAAAATATATACAATTGAATTAGTTAATTAGCTGGTAAATATTTTTTTAAAAACAGTTTTATCGATAAATATTTATTTTACATTTTCAATACAATGAAATACTTGTTACAACTTTATAGCTATTTATTTAAATTTACAAGTGAATACAATATAAATAAAATACAAAAAGCAAATGTGATGTTAACGCTGACATGTCTATGACAACGCTGTCATTTCGATGATATGTCAATTGCTTGTAAAGCAACTACCCGTTGGTAGCACTTGTAAAAGTTCTATATAATACAGTACTATTTTAGCAGATCCCGATGCCATCTTCTTTTCAGGCGTCTCTGAGGATTATCTGGAATAGAGTTGTGACAATAATGAATTTGAATTATTATGGAGCTCATAGTCATCTTACCTAAGTAAGAATAGGTTTGGGCTAAGTCAAAAACACACAAAAATAAAACAAATATATAACAGGCGCAAATACTAAATGTGTATTAGAGAAATAAATTCTTGAACGGAATATAATTGCGTACTTAAACTAAAAAATAATAATTATTATAATAAATTAAATTTCACTGAAGGAAATATAGCTTATCACTCATAGATAAACATGAAATAAATTTACTTCATTCTTTTTGGAGACCTGTCGTGGGTCCTTTAATTTGGCTGTCGTGAAACCAGGGAATGTCAAGGGGACTAGACATTGTCCAATAACTTTTAGACTTCATTATTTCAACAAATTAAATAAAAGAAAGAGAAACAGGTGTAAAAACAGTAAACAAGTGTTTAAAAAAAATAGTAAAACTCATATGTTCAATTCTGTATTTTTCCCTAGAACATCAAAACAGAGATAATACTGAGAAGAATATCAATCACTTTTTTTTTCTGACAAGTAACATACAACACATATTTGAAAAGCTAAGCTGAGGAGGCTAAGGATCAGAATGGCGGGAGGAAAAAAGTTTTAGAATCAGAGAATCTCATATACAGAGAAAATGGTGAAATCGGCTGAAAAACATTTCATTCTGAAATAAGTTATATTGAGGTCGCACAAATCTATTTAGATTTTCTGTAGCCAAAATTCCTAAAAGAAAATTGTATATTTTGATCGATCGCTATGTTCTACTATATATTATTTAATTTTTATTGAAAACCTATTTCTTGGCATTATATATGATACTTCTGTATGACTTGGTGATCGATGCATTTAATGAATGGAGCGAAGCAGTTAATAGGATGGGCCTCGAGACCAATACATTAAAAACTAAATTCATGGAAACCTTGAGCAGTCTATATTATAGTGAAGAACATACAGAAATAGGAGAATACATGTTTCCTACCTGTAGAGAATTTAGATACCTGTTAGGCATAAAAACAGAGAATAATGAAGTAGGGGCTGACATTAAGGCCACAATAGCAGCGGGAACAAGGCGTTGTTATGCGATGGAGAAAGCTCTACGGTTTAACAGCCTCTCCAGAAGAGCCAAAGTAACTATATACAAAACGGTAATGGGTGATTCTCAAACCACAGGCAAATTTATAGCTACCAAAATTCTAAATTTAAATGTTGATAAATCTTGCTACAAACATTAGATACTTCCTGGAGGCTACTTATGAGGATTGTAGGTGGTTCAACAACACATGAGTCATTTTACTTTTTTTTAAATTTCAGTTTATAATTTTAACCCATGACAATGTGAATGCCCCCACACCAATATGAATTTAACCCCACGCCAATGTGACTTTATACATGGCAATGTTAAAAAAAGATCTTAGTAGTTTATGGTTCCATAGTAAAAAATGAATAAAAGATTCCTGCTTTATAACTAATATCAGTCTTTATTTAACGTTAAAGTATTTTTTCATCAGATAATTTAAATAATATCACATCAATTCACTTTCAATATCAATATCACACTCAATTTCGGCCACAGTATTCCTAAAATTATTTAAAAATGAATTTTTTAACATTGTCGTTGTATCTTAACAGTTGCATGGAATATAAAGATACCACAACGATACTAAATGATAATGGCCATGACAATGTGAAAATAAGATTAAAAATATTATTGCCGAAATCCTATTTATTTATTTCGCATTTTTTCGGGAGTATATTATGAGGGTCGTATCCTACTATCAAAACGCATGAGGCCCGTTTCAAAAAAATTTTTGGTTTAACTGATTTATCGTGGACATGACAAAGTCCATGAATGTACTTACAATCAGAGGCGATATTTACGCTAGAATATTCCGACATATAATGGCTGCGTGGTTACGAACTGATGCGTCCACGAGAAACAGCTATCTGCCACTGCAAATTAAAACTCAAAAATTCCAAAATTCCTTCCGAATTCGTTTTCATCAGTTTTTTAGCAATGGCACGCTTATGTTAAGAAATCACGGGGACAAGAATAAAATAAGTCGGGGTCTGGTTACTTGGGCATTATAATCCTGAAAAATACATTCTCACGTTCTTCCACCATTATATTTTAATATTACTACCCATTAGTTGAGTTAGTTTCGCCCTATCAAGTAATAATTATTTACATAATTGTAAATCCAGGCAAAGGGACAAGCCACGACAATGTGAATCGACGTAGAATAACCTAAAAATGTTACCCTAAAATACTAAAATCCCAAATAAATTCAATTAATATCATTAATTCACATAACATAAATCGATTTGGAAACAATATTTTTAACGAAGCTTACTTCATTGAATTTCAATGGGCGGGGGACAGAAATTTGCCTGTAGTTTGAGAATCAGCCTAAGAAGACCAGTAGTATGGTAGCGAATCATGGACTCCCAAAAAGGAACATCAAAGAGCTCTTAATAGTATGGGAAAGAAGAGTTCTTCAAAAGATATATAGCCCAATCAAAGAGCAACAAAGGTGGCGAATTAAAAAAAAAAGTAGAGCTCAGATAACTCTAAGATAAAACAAATATTGTAAAAAAAAAAAAAAAAAAAAAAAAAAAAAAAAAAAAAAGCTAGATTGCGATAGAAGAACCTAGTTTTTTTAAACACTTTCTAGCAGACAAAAAGAAAAAAAAAATCACCAAAAATCCAACAGCTCTTTAGAATTTTGCTGTGGGTTTATGACTGGTTTATCCGACCGATCTCCATAACCATTAATACTTTGATTATAAATATTTCAGGAGTATTACATAGATACATCAAAGCCTTCTAAGTGTGTGGTTAAAACAACCAAGACGGATTCATAAGAATTCGAATAAACTCCAGGAAGCTACTTCCAAGATATGACAAAAAGAAGGAATTTTACAATGAAATACGATCTCAGGACGACGATCAGATGAGCAAAAATTATTTGAATTATTTTTCAAGACGTATAACTGAGAAATTTGCTCAGCAAATGATAAAACATGGAATTTTTTGGTTACCATATAAAACTTTTGTGATTTGTGCGACTTCAGAATTTTCATTTTTTAGCAAATTTTTCCACTATTCCTGGGATTTTATAGATTCTCAAAATTTTTTATGTTACGCCGTTTTCGCTCCACCCTCCTAGATGGATATCCTTTTCTGGAACGATTCTTCTTTCAAACTTTTTACTATATTATTTCCTTGTTTATGTTCGTTTTTTTAATTGTTTTATTGTATATGTATATATATATATATTGCGAATTAATATAATCGTTATTAGTGTCCATTGACGAAAATCTCATCTAGTAGTTATATGTTAAAACATTCGCCTGAACAAGAATATGGGAGGAGTTATCGTTCAAAATTGAACATGTCTACTTTCGGTCGAAATTCTTTTTTCTTTTATTTGTTTTTTCTGATAAAGCCTTACGAGCTACACACACGACTATAATTTTTCGTTAGTATACATCTATTATTTTTATTTTGGATTTAAATAATATAATCTTTTTAGAATTAAAAGCGGGAGGAGTGGTGTAGATTTTTTGATCTTTTTTAAAACTTTTTGAAGTGAACATGTTCAGTTTTGAAATATAACTCCTCAAATATTGTAGATTCTTTTTTCACATAAACAGTTGGATGAAAGTTGAAAAAATAAACAAAAAAAATTTTTCCGTTATTATTCTCAGGCAGTAATATTTTACACTTACGAGGGACCCTTTATACATTCGGTAGGAGCTCAGTTTACTTTTGATATACAGTCCCCAGATGCCTCTGTCCCTGGGGAGGTATGACCCCAACCCCTCACTAGAGAACCACATAAATTATCACATATGAAGTTATTTATTTTATCTAAATTCTAATAATTAATATTCTATTTTACGTATGAATGTAGGCACCCTATCGCAATATATATATCGGAATTGATTAATAATCATGAGAAATGTAAGCCATTGCCAACAATATTGAAAGGATCAATCCATTTCGGATCATTGAGGATAAGGTTCATAATACCTCTCTTTCCAATGAACTTCAGTTCTATATAAATTTTAAATAAATACATAAATTTTAAATTCTATATAAATTCATACAATTCACTCATTTTCTGAGATTTGAAAAATATTTTGTTCGTAAAGGGACACTGGGCACTAACTTTTTTTTTTAATATACATTTATTGAAATTTACAACTGTACAAAATATATACATCAAGTAAATGTATTGACAACAATAATAATAATATGCTAAAACTTGAAAAGAACTACTCATCAGTAGCGCTTTATTAAAAATTCTACACCAGAAGGTCTCTAGGCCATCTTCGTTTCAGGCGTCTCGGAGGATCCTCAGGAATGGAGTGGGAAGCAAGTTGAGAAACTAACGGATTTGAGTGATTACGGAGCTTACTATGAAAGAATAGGTATCTGGTGTGGGCCAAATCAGCAATATTTGGAACATTAAGATCTTGATGGATAAGTTTATTGCTGACAAAGTAAGGAGCATTGAGAATTTTTCGAAGGATCTTGGATTGTAAGGATTGAATACGAGATGAATTGGATAGTTTAGTGGAGCCCCAAAGCTTGAATCCGTACGTCCAAATAGGTCTAATCACAGTCATGCATATTAGTCTTATGTAATTAATTGGGAAATGTAGAAAAAGTTTAGTAAAAGTAGTCTGTAACGACGGGCAGTTTCTTGTAGTTTTAGTCTTGTATGTGGACTCCAAGTTAGGCTACACCTACCTACATTGGATCCATGTCCCGACCGTCCCAGTTATTCCGACCACTCTTAATTTGCAGACAGGCGGATGGTCGAAAACAAGTGCCTACATTGGTTCGGGTTCAGGCGGCCCCTTCAGACGTCCAGAGACAACTTAAAAGCATTTCAATTGAGTCGGCGCAGTTCCATGACAATACGAACGCATATAGCATCAAAATTAATAATTACTGCTAATGTTAATAGTAATTATTATATTAATTGTTATTTATTACTTTATTGATAGGTTTTTTTTTTCTTTCTTTTTTTTTCTTTTATTTTTATTTTATTTTATTTTATTTTTATTTTTATTTTTTTTTTATTTTATTTATTTATTTTTATTTATTTTTATTTATTTATTTTTATTGATATGTTAAATATTCATTTAACATACATAAAAACAAATTGTTATAATCAACAAAAATTAACATATATTCTTTTATGTTACAATATAAAATACATTTAACATATATAATAGCTGTTTCATGGCAATATTAAGGAATATAGCACCAACGTTAATAACTAGCATCCCCCGTTGCTGCTTCACATAATTTAACTAATATATAATTTTAACTTATTGAAGGTTTTTTGTTTATCGAAAAAAATCTTATATTGAAGTATGCAAATTGGCATTATTTTTTCAATTATATTTTCACGCATAGTAGTAATTTTAACCTGGTTAAAATGGTATTCATTAGGTGTTTGAAGATTACGTAAAGCGTAACTCGAAATACAATTTGTAATTTTAATGATTTCATCTGGTTAGTTTTTAATATCTATAAATTATCTATCCATAAAAGTTAAATTAAATTAAATTTTTATTATTTTAAATTTAATCATTGCTAAATCTTCTTATAACCAACAATGTAGGATAAAATTTAGTATAATTAGTTCAGTAGTTTTTGGCGGTTAGTGATCTCAAACAAAAAATGACTTGTCCTTTTATATAATAGTTTAGGTCACTGCAAATATTATTAGTAATTATTATGATATTAATAATTTATTACTTTAGTCATTTTTTTTTTTTTTAGTAGTACGGTTTATATCCACTAGTAAATAAACGTAAATATTCATTATGTAAAAAAGAATAATTATAATCACTTCTTGTATATTACAATATAAAATAAATATTAACACACACACACACACACACACACACACATATATAACTTTTACTTATAACCTCTTTATCAGATAATAATATCCATAATACTTTAATTGATAACACCTAATATTCCCCAGACAAGTCTAATTTCTCTCTAGATCAATTAATATACCATTGTCTATTGCCATAGACTGTCCTGACGGCCGAAAAATGGAATAAAATCAAACAGGTCGCTGACTTACTGAGGATTAAGAGACCGTCGTAGCCTGACTGGAGATTATCGGGCCCAATGTAGGCACTTCCTATATAAAGCTCGTGTTTGTTTCCATTTCCTCTGTTGGACTGCGAATTAGGAGTTCTTCAAATATCTGGGATGGTCGGGACATGGATCCAATGTAGGTGTAGCCTTAGACGTTTATCCAAGTGGAGTCCTAGTAGCGGATCTGTTCAACAGGGATTAGTGGAATATCATTAAAGGATACTGTAGGACAGGAAGTCGTAGGTTTACGACGTAGGGTAAACGTTATTTGGAGGGATTTGTTTCGATTTATTTTGATTCTCCATTTTTGACACCATTCTTGAAGGTTTAGGATATGTGATTGGAGTGTTTGAGAGGCAATGAAGGGATCATTGTTTACTGATAACACACATGTGTCATCAGCCTAAGTGGTGAGGACAGGTACTATCTTTTAAATTTTAAAATATATTATTTTTATCAGTTTTGTAGAAATATTTAAAACCGATGATATTCGGAGCGTTATTATTTTAGAAATCGGTATGTATGTTTACATTCAAAATGTAAATTGAGCTTAAAACATTAAAACAGAAAACACACGTTTTTTTTTTCAGTGACAATTCGATGGACTCATGATTTCCTCCAAGCCTCAAAAATACCTAAAATAACTCCAGGATGCAAAATTATCAGTCCTGTGCCCTTTAAAAGTCTTCCCGATTTTCTTAGATCAATATTTCATAGTTCTATAAAGTAGTCATCTCTTTTCCTTATCCACTTCCACTTTGGTATTTCACCTCTTCAAACTTTAAGTTTACTCTCGTTGATTTAATGATAAACAATGTTTATCAAACTTCATCACCATTTTACGTTACATGATGGTATTGAAGAAATAAAACAATTAAAAGTTGATTAGAAATATATTATACAATAATATGTATTATTTCTAATTGGTTCAAACATCAATATTTTACATTATGAATATCAAGATATTAATTAATTAAATAAATAAATTAATTGATATTTATTAGTATACTAGTATCAAATTTGGTTAGACATCAATATTTTACCGTCCGTTCTAAAAAATATGACATAGAACTATGAAATCATAACATCAGCAATTTGATATCATAACATACAGATCATTAGGGCTGTGAAATATATGAAATATTTCTATATTTCTCCTAACTAACTAAACATCTATTATTATCAAAATATATACGATTTGAGGCATTTGGAATAAATTTTAGCTATTTTTTATTTGCATATTTTGAACTAGATTTGCATATTTATTTACATATCCGGCATATCAGCATTTGACATTTGAATTTTTTTATGTTTCGGAGCAGAAAAAAAAAATTAAAAAAAAAAAAAAAAAAAAAAAAAAAAAAATATAAATATATATATATATATATATGAATGAATGCTCTTTATTTGTTAAAGACAGAGTCTTGTACAAACAATAATATTATTAATAATATACAATAGATCCATAGCACGAGTCTAGTGCTCTTAAACAAATCCTTACATAACATATTTTGTTTACATTATACAAATGAATATTTATTGGAACAAAAATATATGATCTAAATTCTTTATCTTTATAATAGATATCAACGTTTTACATAATAGACATTTACATATGCACTTATCATCTACACATAGCTCAATCACCTCTACACATTAATTAATATTAATAATTAATTACATAATTAAATAAATAAATATATACACATACACACACACACACACACACACACACACACACACACACACACACACACACACACACACACACACACACACACACACACACACACACACATACATATTTATGCATACACCTATATAAACGCAATGTATAAATAAAGGCAATATATATAATAACATCAAATATAAACAATATAAATTATAAACATACTCAAGACATATATTCATGTTATCACCAACATAATTTAAACAACAACCTTAAATCGATTCTAATAAATATCAGTTTATTCATTTTCATTTCAGTCATTGACCACATAAATATATATATATATATATATATATATACTATTATTTTTTCGTATTTTTCTATATATATATATTTAATCTATATGTATATATGTATATATATATATATATATATATATATATATATATATATATATATATATATATATATATATATATACATATAGATTAAAACCGAAAAATAATTCTTCGGTTCCCGAAAAAAATTTTTTCGTCTAATCAATGCGTTTGTATGTGTCGAAGTGCTGATTCTTCGGCTTCAGCGAACTTTCGATCGTATTTGCTTCTCTTAGAATTGTTAAATCCGATTAACTTCTCGTTTATACTTCGCTCAAATACGTGGAATATTATGACTTCACTTTTTATCTCACCCTTCTCCCTTCCATCATTCCATGAAACATTCTCTCACACAGCGTTCACCGAGAAATATCATTTTTAAACTGTTCTTTTGTGTTAACCTAAAATACCAAAAGTCACTCCTTCTAAGACAAAAAATCTTGTTAAAAAGTACATAGGTGAGCTTTCGAAGGAGGCTTTCAAGAGTGATGGAGACGTTTTATATTTATATGATGTAGAGCGGTCGTTTAGTGTAGAGCGTTTCAAATCTATTTTGAGGCCCAATAGACGATATATTTTGTTCGAAAACCTGAAAAAGTGGTTGTCTGCAATTCAAATCTACAACAGTGAATAAGTGGCATGAATAAGTCGGGAGAGTTTCTTTATGGTCGTTCGGAATTAAGAGAATTGCATTTCCTATTATCTGAGGAAGTGTCCTGCCCTGTGATTGCACGTTCAGAAATCGTTTATTACTCATTACCAACTATTTTTACTACTTACCCAGTTTAATAAATTAATAATGTATTAATTAACTGATCAAATTCCAAATGGAATACCTAAAAATATTAAATATTAAAATAATGAACTATTTAAAAAAAATGTTTTCAGAAGACGTTTTAAATTAAGGATTTTCAAAAAAAAGTTTATCAATAAAAAGTTAAAATTTATATTAGTCATTTAAATGATAAAAAACTGACCATTTCAGATATATAGATAGATGGGTCAAAGGGCCGAATGAAACTTAATGGAAATTAAAACGGTGAAAAAAGACGTTCTAAGCGTAAGCACCTGATAACCACCTATTAAGTACAATAATTATTTAAAATTCTTTAAAGAAAAACAAACAGTACAAAATTCCCCTATTTCAATTATTCCTTAAGTGACATAGTTAAAGAAGGTAAATAGATTTTAATAATTCCGAAAAGTTTAAAAAACAATATGATTAAAAATTTAAATGTTCTGATCTTTCTTAAGTTGTTTAATGTTTACATCGAGTTACAATGAAGATAAAATCAGCTGCTGCTAAAAATGGAGCTCCCTGTTGTGGTTAGTAAAAACACCCTCAGCCTATCAATCTTTCAAGCCGCCTTCTTCAAGGAACACATATTCAGCCTTTTTCGTTTATACTGTAAATAAAAGAGATGGAAACCCTCACAGAGAATAGATTTTTTGAATTAAATAAAATTCAAATGAATTTTATATGCAAGTTGAAGAAAATTATATTTAAATATTAAAATGATTAAATAGTAATTTTTCAAACAATAAACCTCATTATTTGTAACTGCGACGGAAATAGTTAACAAACCTACAACCATCTGTTATCCCATTATACATCGTATATACCATAATATTATCTTATGACTTTACAAAATTGGAATGATACAGACACAAAATAATATTCCAAGTTCAACTGAATGGAGACCAATGGCCTCAAAGAAGGATCTCATAAACCAGGTGTCTCCAAACTACGGCCCGCGGGCCAAATCCGGCCCGCGACAATAATTTGTAGTTGTGGACCAGTTATACTTGTACCATTAATTAAAAGAGTTTAAACCAATTATTCTCTGTTTTTTTATTAAAATTTAATGTAAATTTTATTGTGAGTGTAATTAATATTATGTTTAAAAATAAAAAATTAACATAGACATATTTGGCTACATTTTTGTTCTTAAAAATATTAATTATTACACCGATTTTCAGCAATCTACAGGCTAATGCTGAGCGACAAGCGGTACGGCCTCTCGATTAATCTGATGGCGACGAGAGTGATGCCTTCCCTCCTCCCACAGACCGTCAACCCCTCGCTCAACTTGGAGCAGTTTACGATGCTTCTCGAAGTCCTCCAAGAGATGCTGGACCACATAGACAGGTAAATGTTTCATTATTATTATCGTGACCTAATTCCTCTTCTTTTCTTATTCATCATTTTGACGCTTTGCCACACTAAAATATTGATTTCCAATTTCCATAAATTCGAATGATACAGTATTTTTTTTACAATTAAAAGGATTTTTGTTGTTGAAAAAAATGTTTTTATAGAACTTTTATTGAGTAATTATTATTACAATCTGCCACAAATGTGGGCAATAGGTAATATACGAGGTGTGATCAAAAAGTTCCAGGACTTTTTATATACTCGTACTATGGGAATGCAATGTCTCACAGCGATGCGGTTGGCAGCATTGTATTGCCTGACTCAACAGGAACACAGCTGTGTTTGCAGATCAATCATAACATCACTGAAAGTAACATTAGCACAGTTTGTTTGAGGTTAGTTTTATAGAGTTTGGCTATTTTATGAAAATGAATGTAAAAGAAGAGCAACGTGTTTGTGTGAAGTTTTATGTGAAACTGAACTTTCTGAAACCTTTTTGATGTTACAAGAGGCTTTTGGTGAAGAATGTCTATGCCGATCATGCTGCCATCAGTGGTTCAAGAGGTTTAAAGATGGCCTTTTTGTGTAAAAAAACACAATGACTGTCATTCCTCAGCCCCCCTACTCACCTGACCTGGCTCCAGCCGACTTTTTTCTTTTCCCAAAGCTCAAGAGACACCTGAAAGGACGAAGATTTCAAACAGTTGACGAAATTAAAGAAAAAAACAACGGAGCTGCTAAACACCTTTGCAAAGAAGAGCTTTCTGGGGCCTTTGATCAGTGGAAACACCGGTGGGAAAAGTGTGTAGCTTCCCAAGGGGAGTACTTCGAAGGAGACAAATTTGAATAACCTGTATGTTGTATGAATAAATGTATAAAAATTCAGTCCTGGAACTTTTTGATCACACCTCGTAGATGGCATCTGATGACATTCACAAATGTACAAGGAGAAAAAAAAATTAATACAAATAAAAAAAATTATATACATAAAATAAAATAAATAAAATGATAATAGAAAAGAACTTCCTATACACAAACAATATACATATAAATAAATTGAAATACTAAAATAAAAAAATACAACATTGAAAAAATAAAAATCAATAAATAGTAATAATAAAAAATAAAACAAAATTACATTATTAAGTTAAAAACACAATTGTACTTTATTTACAATACACACTCATCCTAGGACCCCCCCGCCAGATCCCTCCCTCAAATTATGGAGACATAAGCCAGGCATAGTGTAAAAAACCCAGTGGAGGCTGAATGAGAGCACTATAGTACATTCACGCCAGGCATGAGTGGAGAAGCTGGTTATTGCCAGAACTCCATAATCAATAAATTTTACAAAAGATCTCGGGGCCACTGCCCTTTTAGTCTGCGAGGTGGGTTATCAGGATAGGTGGAGCTGGATAAAGATTTAGCCAGAGGGTTAGGATGAAAGGAAAGGTTGCGATGGAATTTCGAAAATTTAAGAGGTATGAGGTCGAGGACGTGTGGTATATTGAGATCGTTATGTAGGGTTTTGTTGGAAACATAGTAAGGAGCATTTACTATAGTTCGGAGGATTTTGGATTGGAAGGATTGAATGCGTTTCATATTTAACTTTTTTGCTGTCCCCCACAGTTCAAGTCCTTAAGTCCAAATGGGTTTAATGATGGTTTTGTATAGGAGAAGTTTATTTTTAATGTAAAGATGAGATGTCCTATTTAGTAGTCTATATAATTGGCTGAAGCGTCTGTTCAGTTCTTGCCGTTTGAGTGTATAAAGATTATTACGAAAATCAAAATTCTTTGTAAATGAATCTAAATGCACCGACGTTATCTTTACCCTCCGCCGCAAATCCAGTCCTCTTATCTATTTCAATGGTATTCCACTACCTAAAGCTAATACATTTCGGTTTATCTTGGTTTCTACCAGGACAAAAGACTTACATGGAATCCACATACTCGACTCAAAATAAATAAAATTAAGAGGTGTAAAGAACCAAAGACTAACTATTAATATTCTACCATATTCCGAAACAAATAAATTGCAAGAAACAATTAAAATTAATTGAACTAGTTATCCTCAGGCTTTCGTTGTTATTTTATTTATTTCTTGTTCTTTTTTATTTCCCTTAGCAATATCTTCTCCTCCTACTAGGATAAAAAATAACTCCGATCGATCTTGATTTATTTGATTGTAAAATTCTTAGTTTCCCATCAAGCCTATCAAAATGGCCTCTCAGTAAATTTTCAATTTAAATATCATTTATTAATTTTTTAATATTAAATTTATAGAAAAACTCTATACGAATGGATTTTACCTTTTCAACTATTAGTATTACTACAGCTATTGTTTGATAATTATAAATATAATATGTTTTTATAATTTCTTCATATTATCACTTGAAAATTATTAGCACGTGGCCTCATGCTCATTACAAATTTTATAAACCTAAATTAAAAATACAGTGAAACTCAGATAATGATGGCATTGAAATTAAAAAAACGTACACAAGTAATGTTTTAACTATTTATTTTATCCAACAATTAAAAATGTGGCTGTTTGTAAATTTATATTTATGTACCAACAAAGTTTAGTTAACTTGACGGAAATCGTAGATATTCCGACACAGAACTCATTCCACAATTTTTTCCCGGATTCGCATTTCCTAATTGTAAGACGTTCTATGGACGTTTTTTGGACACAGTTAATACAACACATTTTATTCTAGGTGCCATAACTCTTTAAGTTTATAAAGAGACCACTCTCGACGGTAATATGGCCCTGACTGGGCAAAACCATGTAGGATGCATGTGCTATGCTTCTAGAAATCCACCAAGTACGTTTACTCAGAACTTGAATGTTATGAGGTGTGTAGGCTCCACACCTAATTCTGAGATATAGTTTCTATAGCTGCCGCTTGGTCTATTTAGTTTTACGTCTTGAACCTTGTCATAAAAACTAATAAGATGGGACTTTTCGTATTTTACGTAAACTCCGAATCAAGGCCTACAATGTTTGATAATAAACTATTTAAAAAATATATAAGTATATATTCTTCAAACCAATCCGGATAATTAGAGTTTCACTGTACATTTATTAAGGCCATATTGTTAAACAGAAGAAGATTATTGTTAAAACCTGCTTAAACTTCGAGTCTTTAAATGTGTCTATATCTGAATAAATTGCTTTTTTCCGCTTGGATAAATATATCGTCCTTCTGCGAATTGTGGAAGTGTGATCCTTGGGTTGTATGACAGCTCGAGAGGATGCTTATTATTCATCAAGTTCCTTCTTGGAAACACCTCGAAGCTTCTTTTCCAATACAAGGAAATGGAACCCAAGCGCGACTTGTTGATATATAGCTAGCTTTATTTTTACAGTTAGTCTTAAAGATTTATTCCTTAGTAATAATAATTAATATGTTCCTTAAATAATAATTTCGTTTGGGTGGCAGAGAAACGTCTACTAGAAGAGAATTACACCTTTTTATGTTCTCCAACGGTCTTTCTAGTCCAATGTCCTTTGGTCAATGTTTCAAAAGTACTCCTTATATTTACACAAAATCAAGAATATCATGGTAGGAATATTTAAAATGGTATTTCTTAAAAAATAAAAATAAATTATTAAAAAAACCATGATAAATCGGTGTATCGATATTTGTGGTCATCAGTATATCGCATATCAGTATTCAAAGTTCAAAAAAATATTTGTCTTATGACAGAAACAACTATAATATCCCATCAAGTACCTGAAGAATAATGTGCCAATAAAGACAAAGTTGTTAAACGATTAGCGTTTCATTTGCTTTGTTTAGCGAGGACTCGAACCCCCTTTGATACCTAAGCTAGGCCTGCAAGCGGTGGCCCCGTTTACCACCACAAAGCCTAGCTCCTCTTTATTCGATTTTCGCCTAAAAAGCATTTTAGTAAATCTGTGGGCGTATCGGAGGTGTATTGTTACAACTTGTGCAACCCTTTATCTTGTTCACCACCGGTTTAAGACTGCCTTTTCTTTTGTGTAAGGGCACGTTTTACTTCAAAAGAACTCTCCCCACTTCTGCTTGAGAATACAAAGAAGCTCGTTACTGTATCTGGAACAATTGAAAAGTTTTGTTTTATAATAATTGTTTATCGGTGATTCTAACAAAGTCAGTTCTTGACTAATATGTTTTTCTCTCTTATTTAGTTTATGAAAGTTCGATCTGTTTCAGCACTGGTTATTATTGTACTTATATAAACATCAAGGCTTGAAAGGCTGGAAAAAATGTTTTTTACTTAAATATTTTTTTAGTGTTAAAGAAAAATTATTTTTCACAATTCATTTATCGCTCATGGGCAAGAAAAGTGACACAACTCAAAAAAATTCATTTTACGTTTTATTTCTGAATAATGATCGTTGTTGGTTTGCCTTGCAACAGGAAAAGTTACATAAAGGTATCTCAGCGGGCGGCCCCATAATTGTGTTATGTGTGATTTATCCAAAGCTACGATAGCGAACGGTGGAAGCAGGAACAACTAATACAAACTACCTGTTTCACAGCTTCTCAATCACTTAGACAGTCATTGAGCAAAAAAAATAAAAATAAAAATAGTTTTAACTAGTAATGTTTAATAAAAAAAAATTAATTGACTTGGCCTTTATTTTGCCTTGAAATGTAATCTATAAAACTACATCCAATTTTTAGTATGAAAAGCAAGGAAATTCATTACAAGGTTGAAACTTTAACTTTTACCACAAACAAATGTTGTGGATTTTATATTTCTCAAAGCTCTAATGAAGTATTTTCGCACTACCTGTAGAAGACAAAATGTTTGATTCTTCCTTAATCATTGCATCAAAACTGGATGATTTTTTTTTTACATTGTTTAGGGTTTTTTTGAACTGTGTCCTAGCATTATGAGGTTGGGCTTCATGCACAGAAACAAGATTCTAGTTAAATGATATCTGAGATCCAGGATCTCATAAAGTAAAAAAAAAAATTAATTAAATAAAATAAAAAATTGAAAAACATATCTAGAGTTATTTGAATGGCGGGTTTTATTTCAGATGATCAATAATTTTGTTTTACTGCAAATTTCAAAATTATTGTGATACATATAAATAATTGTTATATGTATATCCCCCCCTCATTATCAGGTCTACAAAACAGATTATATAAAATCCTATCATTCATTCTGAAGTCAAATACTATCGCTCTTGTTTTACTTCAAGTGTACTAAACGCTTATCAATTTGAAATACAAGTGTTCTTCTGTATTTTCAGTTATTTTATATTTGATTATTCCAGGAGTACAGGGTGAAATGTCTTATGTGGTGCAAAAGACGAAAACTTTTATACTAATAAATATTACTGATTTTTTTGAGATAGTGACACATTTCAGTTGTGTCCTGACCTTCACAAAGGTAACTTGTACGAAGAGTTAAGGGCAGTGTCATATTTTAAGTAGGGACTGTTTTCTTGCCCATGAGCGATGTTATAACTTCTTTTGACGCTCTTGAAAAATTTGATGTTTTTGAGTTTTGTCACTTTTCTTGTCCATGAGTGACATCTATTTAATAAGGTTCTTAAGGTTCAGTCACTAAATAAACAACTTATTTTGGCGACGTTTCGAGACAATATTGTTCTCATACTATATTGCCACAGTAAAATTATTTAAGTTACACAGGTTATTTCAAAACATAAAGTTAGCTACAATATAAATATATTTAGTAAGATGCGTTAGAATATTTGACTACATATAATTACAAAGTATGGAGGAGTATGAAACTCTAACCAAATTCTAACGCATATATATATATATATATATATTTATATTGCAGCTAACTTTATGTTTTGAAATAACCTGTGTAACTCATATAATTTTATAGTAACCAGTTTTTTCACTGTATAGCATGATTATGAGAACAATATAGTCTCGAAACGTCGCACAGTGGGACGAAACTATGTTTTTTTTTCTGGACATAGCATTTTGAGCCTCTAAAAATTATTGCATCGACTTCAAATTCCATATGGGTATATCTTCAAAGGTGTAGAATTCGAATCTAAAGTCAGTTTTTTTTCCCATCATTTCAGGACTTTGCTCTGTTAACCAATAGTTTGTCTAAAAAAAATCTAATTTTCGTTTTTTCGTGTTTTGATTCAAGGGATATTATTTTCTATGATTTTTCATGTGCTCTATCGATTTTAAAAATCTGCAAATCAATCAGTGTACCGTTATGTGAGTTATACGTGTTTTATGCCTTTTTCTTTGATCGGATTTACTAAAAAAATAAACAATTTGCGGTTTGCCAGAAACCTGATAGGTAATTATTATTTTAAATATTGTCCCCAACCGAAAACGGAACTATTTATTTATTTAATAGAAGTAATCAATTATAGCCCACAGGCTCCTACACTGTGGTTATCGAAATTTTATCGTTGGATCTATTCGTTCAAATTCGTCGTGTCAGTGTCAGCATTCAGACCTATTCCGATATTAATTTTAAGCATTTTTATTGGTGAATACCTGTGGATAACATTTGTGAAGTCCATTTGTTGTAGCAATTTGGACCACTTTTTTGTGCAAGTTGAATTATCAAAGTAAATTCAAATATTCTCCAAGGTCGCAAGTATGGTCGAAGACCATTTCGATCTTGAGTTACTTTTCAGTATTGATATTTTGAATTAAAATGGGTTTCGACTTAAACAAGTTTAAACATTTTTCTAAAATCAATTTTTTTGTTGAAATTTAAAAATGTAAATAATTTATTATTTTTATTTTTTGTAATCATTATTTTTACAGAAAAATGTTTTATAGCCAATTGTGATATCATGCTT
The DNA here is from genome assembly GCA_003667255.2 of Euschistus heros. Taxonomy (NCBI): domain Eukaryota; kingdom Metazoa; phylum Arthropoda; class Insecta; order Hemiptera; family Pentatomidae; genus Euschistus; species Euschistus heros. Next base: position 39,993 of record RCWM02000896.1, read on the forward strand.
ACAGCTGTGAAAAACAAAAAATTTACATCGGACGTGTACTCAATTAATAATGCAATTTAACAAAATGGGAAATTTGCGAGAACCTTTCAAACAAACCTAGTTTATCGATCTTTTGTACTGCTAGTGCGTATAAAATTAAGTTTAGCGTACTGTTGTTTATCGACAATGGCCATAGCAAACATTTTATCAATGATTCAAGCCATAAATATAAATTTTAGTTTTCAACCAATGTCCAACAAATTACGTTGGCTCGTCCCACTGTGCGTCGCCAAAATAAGGGAGCCTTATTAAATATATATATATATATATATATATATATATATATATATATATATGTAATTTTTCTTGATATAAATCAATATTATTAAATATATTATTTTATTTTTTGAAGAGAAAAGATTTGACCCGGTCGGGATTCGAACCCAAGTTTCCACCTCTCTAGCGTGGCGCCTTATCCAACTAGGCCACCGGGGTCGTATTAAATTACACATATATATATATATACCGGTGACGGATTGTCAATAGATCCAAGTTAAATGTAATGTTCAATATGAACATTCATCCCCGGAATCACATCGCGATTTGCGAGTGCCCGGGGGTTATGGGTCACTGAAGAGAGAAGATTTGCCTGGTTCGGATACGACCCCGGTGGCCTAGTTGGATAAGGCGCCACGCTAGAGAGGTGGAAACTTGGGTTCGAATCCCGACCGGGTCAAATCTTTTCTCTTCAAAAAATAAAATAATATATATATATATATTCAGTTGTCTAGATGAGTATATTAATTAATTAATAAATTTTAACCTGCCTGATTTCTGATTTTCATATGAAGAAGATTTCCATATTACTGTATTATTACCTGCCACGATTTTTTCAAGGTGCTTTTTTTTTTAAATTATTATCAGCTATGCAGAACAGTACTTAATCAAACTTAAAAGCAGTTGTACCAGATATCAACCCTTTGATTTTCAGTTTTTTAAACCTGAAACCATATACCGAAAGAGTACCGAAAAAATTAAATAGAAAAGATTATATAATAAGGAATATATAGTTGGCTATTAAGTAATATTAGAATATGATCAGTGACGCAGTCAGGAGATAAAAAAACAAAACAAAAACAGGTTCATGTAAAAAACACATTTATGGAGTGCCGAGGTTTCGATCTGCATTGCAGGTCTTCTTCAGGACTAAAATACTGCACCCCTGACAATCTTCTTCTTATAAGAAAAATAATGTTACGCCAATATTCCTATTAGCACAAATAATGTTTAAAGCTCATATTGCTATAAAGTGCAATTTCTAATAAAATATTACAACCAATTTCAGTTTCTTCTTTAATTCCGCTGTTTTATTTTCTTTATTCACAATGTAATAGACATGATATCGAACAAAGGAGATGTGTTACTGGTACGAGGGAGTCCGTATCTTGAAATTCAATCTGCTGTCTTGATACATAGTGGCCAAGTTTTCCAAGTGAAATTGAGTAGTGTTAGTTTATTCGTACCGTTTTTTTTTGTTTTTTGTTTAGTGCATTTATCTAAGTTATCTAAATGGTTATACTATTCGTCTATTTTATTTTATTTTTATTTTTTTTAAGGGAGAAACAATTTTGTAGGAATTAACACCTCCCAATGTCACTACGACTTCAATTGTGAAATAGAAATAATTCATTTTAAAGGGAATTTAAATCATGAAAACGATCATATAAAAATTATTTTTTTGTAGCTAATATATCATATTAGAAATATTTTTTACGCAAAAAGATCACATACCAGTACAGAATAATTCGATGTGAACAAGACGAGCAATCAATAAAATTTCGGCTCATGGCTACATTTGCTATGCTCTCTTTGAATGGTATAACAAACGGCTTTTAAATAAGTCCTTTAATCCAATGATTATATATTTCATTTCGAGCTCAGAGAAGAAATAAAGCTTTAAAAAATGTTTTTTAAACATGAATATCATTTTAAAAAATAAATTCGCACTGTTAAAGTGCCTTTGTTTTTGCTCCCATATCAGTAATGGGTGGAGAGTATTCAATCACTGTCTATGTTATTGATTACATTAAAGCTGTTGAAAACAAATTAGAGATGGGCCGCCTAGTATTTTTTTTTAATTTAAAAAAAATTTAATCACGTACCAAACCGGATGCCTTATTTCCTTTGCATAGTCCAAAAACCTGACAATAAAACTCCCAATACATTACCAAAGACTCGACAGCAATAAGACCCATTTAGTCTACCAGCTTGCCTCACACCATTCTTCTCGTATTCCTAATCCAAAATCCTACGAAAAATCATCAATTCGTCTTATATGTCACAAAAAGACTTATCCATAAAGAGATATGTTGCTGATTTGGTCTAAAGAGACTTTTCTAAACGTACGAACTCAGTTTATTTTAAGCGTCTACTAGTGTACGTAGAACTTTTATTTTTACTTTTATATTTACTTTTATGTAATGTATAAATTTGTAAATATCAATTAATAGTTAAAAAGAAAAAATAATAATATATTTTTCTTTTGTCAGTCCTGGGATTGAAAACTTGATATCACTTAGGGAAATATTTATAGTAAATTAGGGTCAGTATTTTGGATAATGATGTTTTTATAACCTTTCCTGTAAAAACGAACATTTTATATTAAACGAAGCAATAAAAACGGTTAAAACATGTTAAACAACCCAATTTCTAAATCCTCTTAAAGATAACAACACATGTTGTTTTTAAATTTACCTAATAATATCAAATATCATAACTAACCCTTTAGCTGGCAGGTCTCGGATGTTTTTTTTTAATTTTTTTTTTTCCTATAAATGGCTATAGCCACGCTGACTCATGTATCATGAAATTCAAGGTTAAATAAAGGATATTAGGCGATAATGAGTAGGATAATGCCTCGGACACTAGGTCATTTATTGAGTAAAAGGCATTAAATATGAGTATCCTCCAGAATACATCGCCTGTTAAAGGGTTAAAACCTATTAATATCAAAAATAATTAATAATATCTTGAAGATTTTACGAATTCGAAGGAAAAAAAAAAAAAAAAAAAAAAAAAAAACGAAAATTTCTCATGTTATTTCACATTTAATTGCCATAAACAATTATTTCAAATGTGATATGTTAGAACTTTCAATCATGCATTCTTTTTTCCCCAAATTGTTGTAGCTTTAAATTATCATCGAATGCAGTATTTGATTGATGGGATATTATAATTTACTAACAATAAATCATAATCAGTACAAAATCACTAACTAACACTTTCAATTACATAGCACAGCAGCCAATGAACTGTCTTCGGTTCGGTTCTCTGGCATGGAACCGCGGTAATTTACTGTTTGAGACCAACAGCTTGAAATGAGATTTTACCGAAATCACGCTCATTCATTATTTTTCGTTGAATAAATTACGGGACCTTTGTTGCTGATTCAAGCAACTTTAAAGTCAATACTGCCGCTAAATGCATTTCATAAACTCTATAATACCACCTCCCATAATCAAGACTTAGGAAAAGCTATTAGCTGAAAAATTTCCCCGACAGAGCTGCCCGGGAAATTGCTGAAGAAATAAACAATTATAAAAGGTTAAGGAATTTGCCTAATATAATTTTCCCCCGAGATAGGGCATTGTAATATATTTAACGTCTTAGCTCAATCTTCCCTTGAGGTGTTCGGCCAATCAGTTTTCCTCTTAATAGGCTTCTTGGTGAAATTTACAAACCGCCCGAGACTTTTTCTCGTTTATCAAGGAAGATTTTGCATTTCTATCACTTTGAGATAGACTTTTTTAATTTATCCTCTGAGATTATAACACTCCGGATATTGGATTTAATTCTCTCTCTCTTTCTTTCTCTCTCTTCTCACTTAAAAATCTTCAAAAAAAAAAAAAAAAATGATTGTTATAAAATATCCATTAGTTAGTAACATTGGTGAAGGTAAACCGACAGGAATTAGTGCCTGGTTTTCATCATTAAGTGTTACGAAGAAACTAAGTAATGTGTACTCCAGGATTATACTAGGCTACTGTTCGGTTAAACATTAATGAGCTGTATTGTTGCTGTTTCGTTTGGGTCACATAATCAAAAGTATTCGCTGTAGAACCTTATTACCATAGTCTCACCCCTAAGTGTCCAAGGGATTGAACGGAACGGTCAAAAGTTCGGATTAACCTGAGATTTCAATGAAACCTGTTTTTATATATATATTTTTTCTTTTATCATATAGAAATTTACAACTGTATTAGAAAACACATCAAGTAAATATGCTGTATACATGAGATATAATGGCATGAATAATTTGTAGAGAAACTACCCATTGGTAGTACTCTAATGAAATATTTACAAAAGAAGAAGATCCCGAGGCCATCTTCTTTTCAGGCGCCTCGGAGGATTGCCAGGAATGAAATGGGAAGCAAGTTGTGCAATAAGTGGATTAGGATGAGGAGTAAGTTTCTTATAGTGAATTGGGAGTTTTGATCGTTTTCAAGTAAGTGTTGTAGCAGTCGAAATCGCCGTGCAGCTTCCTGTATTTTCATTCTTGTGTGAGGGTTCCAGGTAAGTCTCTTGTCCAGATGAAATCCAAGGTATCGTATTTGTTCCACATTATTTAGCGGTACGCCATTAAAGGATACAGGAGGACAGGATGAGGTAGGTTTTCGAAGGACAGCAAAGGATTTGCTAGGATTTACCTTAACTTTCCAGTTATAACACCATTCTTCAAGGGAAGTGTTATGTGACTGTGATATGTCTGGGATGCAGCAAATGGATCTTCATTGACTGATTACCCGCTGGTGTCATCAGCATAGGTTGTAAGGATAGTATTAGGATGAGTTGGGATATCAGTATCTGTATCCTATCTGTATACACTGTATAAAGGATAGGACCCAGCATACTACCTTGAGAAGTACCAGCGGTCTGGGGAAAGATGGATGAGTATTTAGCTTTTTATAGTTAGAAGAATATTTTAATTATATTAAAAAATATAAATTAATATTATTAAAAAAATATTAAAAATATATTCACTAATACCTTTAATAATATATTTGCATAGATATGTTTTAGCATATATATATATATATATATATATATATATATATGTTTATGTTTAATAAAATTCTTGAGGCTCAGGCAATAAAATGAGTTATTTCTTGTCCTCATAATCATGGCCATAGTAGAAATGCCCTTGTATTCTTCGCAATCGCCAGCTTTTTTTTTTTTTTTTGTTTTTTTTTTTTTTTTTTTTTTTTTTTTTTTTTTTTTTTTTTTTTTTTTTTTTTTTTTTTTTTTTTTTTTTTTTTTTTTTTTTTTTTTTTTTTTTTTTTTTTTTTTTTTTTTTTAGATTTCTGAAGTTCCCTCATTACTGTGGATGCCTGGGGTCACCTGTGGTGTAGTGGTTAGCATAGCAACCTACTAAACCCAAGATCGCGAGTTCGCAGCCCGGCAGATGACCTTAGGATTTTTTAAAGGGAGTAAAAAATCCTTAGCTATGCCGTCCTTCGGAAGGGACGTAAAATGGGGGTCCCGAGCCTGTGCGATGTCAGGTACTCGTTAAAGATCCCTATCCTAATTATACCTGGATAGGCAAAATTTAGGACTCCCACCGTAGCATCGTCCGATTAGCCATAGCAGCATAAAAGTGACGTTAAACGAAATAAACAAACTGTGGATGCCTGGGTTGACTTGATTTCTTCCTAAAATCGCATTCTTCCACGATAGTAATTTTCCAGTATTGACTCAATGTGTTAATATGGATATATTTTCTTGACTGTTACGATTAGATGTTCAATAAGGTTCTCCATAAAATAACCACTTATTTTGGCAACGTTTTGAGACTACATTGTTCCCATAATCCAATAACCCATGTCCAAAACTTTGATTTTAACTCAAAAGCACTAACAATATATAAATATATCAGAACTATCCGACCTTTTGCTCATCAAAATGTACAATTTTATTGGACTATTAGGATTCTACAAAAATATTGTGCACCCCCACGGGGATAGGATTACCTGGAGGGTCGGAATAGCGAAAGGCGGATTAGCGAGGTCCTTCTGTAATGAAATAACTTTGCTACTGTTTTTAACTGTTAAACTAAAAATAGAGCTATTAAACTGTTTTGCTAAATAGTTATATATAGAGGAAATAAAGAAAAGATCAAAAACCCGAAATACTTATTATTTCACGTTCGCAAAACTACTTAGTTCTCTACGGATGTGAAACGTGGCCGCTCATGTTAAGGGAAGGCCCACGCCTTAAAATTTTGCGTAGAATATTTGGCCCATAAAATGATGAATGTACGATGGAATTTAGAAGGCTCCATAATGCGGTATCTCGGGAGCTTTATCCGGTAAATATATTTCAGGTAATAGCAGAGCGTTTTTTGGTATTGCAGAAAACATATTCCTCCTTAAGCAAACACTAACTGGTATTGTTTGCTTCTTTTAACAGCTACTTTTCGGTAACCGGTAACTTCTTAACCGGCGCGCATTCTAGCGGTAGACATTCAAATGAAAACCCATTGAACGAAAAGAAAGAAATATGTATTGTTTTCCGATTTAGAATCACCAGTAAAATTTTTACTATACAAGAGACTATTTTTTATTTTTAAGACTCATCACACAATCACCCTGCTTCATCAAAAACACAGACTTTCGCATACCCATGGTACAAGTTTACATCCTAACTTCATACCAAAGATTTTACGACAAATTCTACAAATATTTCAACTCTTTAATTCGGACTATGGCCTAGAGCAACATGCCAGAGAATACCCGAAGAAGGCTAAAAAGGAATTGGCTGAGAGATCTACTTTTTTAAATTAATTAACTATCATGCTAGAAGTAAATACCGCTGGGTGCTGACCTTATCATGTCTGATATGCCAGTTATTTTTCATATTATCACATCTGCTTCTCGTCACGAGAAAAGTGACAGGTTTGGATTTGAAAATTAAAGAGAAAAAAATAAGTTTCAAGGAAACCTATGAAAAATATATTTGATTAATAAACATTTCATGGGTTTTTTAAAATATGAAAATATTGATTAAAAAAAATGTTAGTTACATAATTGAATGGTAATGGCTATGATAGTATTGAGAAATGATGTAACGTAACTCAGGGTTTCTTGGACCCTAGGGGGTAACTTGAACCCATCACGATAAAATGATAAAATCTGGCTTAGATATTTATTTGTTAAGGATCAACCAACTCTAAAAGGTTGGAAATGGCCATAGAAACCTTTTAGAGTTGGTTGATCCTTAACAAATAAATATCTAAGCCAGATTCTATCATTTTATCGTGATGGGTTCAAGTTACCCCCTAGGGTCCAAGAAACCCTGAGTTACTGTATTTAACAAAAAAAATATACATTTTTTTGGCACAACTAATTCGTTTATTTAGCTTGTTACAGCATGTTTCGGAACTTTAATCCCATCTTCAGGTTTCTCATTTGCTGTGTACACATTGTACATCTCCATAATATGGACCTGTATTGTGATGGTGGACAATGTGCATTAACCACAGCAAATGAGAAACCTGAAGATGGCTCTAAAGTCCCGAAACATGTAGTAACAAACTAAATAAATGAAGTAGGACCTGTGCAAAAAAAAAAAATATATTTTAAGAACCAAATCTTCTTCTTCATTATTTTCAATTCTCAAACAGCCATTCATATTTAATATAATCTTATGGTCAGATCTTTTTTCACTGACCTACTCCGAATATGAAGAAGCATTCCTTTTCCAGTTCCTGACTTTCATCGAGCTATTTCTACAGTCATAGGGCACGTATCATGTCAAGGTCTTCAGCTCAAATATTTGCTCAGCATCTTCCCAATAATATTATTTAATTTTTGTTTAGACAATTTGTCCAATCTTATGCATTAAGAATGATAAAAGTAGAGTTGACTGTTAAGATGAATGGAGAAAAAGATAATCAGGGATGCAGTCAAAGAGGAACACCACGTCTAAGCAAAAATACTTTTTGCGTGTCAACGTTTCGAGTCATTGTTCATCTCCTATCCAGTGTGGTTTAGTGGGCCTGAAGAAGAACTGCAAGGCAGGCCGAAACGTTGGTACGCATTAAAGTATTCTTACTTAGATGTGGTGTTCCTCTTTGACTGCATCCCAGATTATCTTCTTCTCTATGCATTAACATTAGAAATTAGTTGTCGTTTGATACATTTTGAGAGCAGTGGGTGGAATTAGAGACCCATTATCGTGAATGCCACTAAATTCGTTCTTATCACCTCACCTGTTGTAAAATATTCAATTATTCAATTTAATTTGATTCCAGCAGTATGCTTTTTCTTTTGTACAAAATTAAAATGATGTCGATTATTAAGATATTTCGCTGTGGGAATTTTTGTTTTATGTTAATTTTAGTTTGGTTATTCTAATTTTTTTTTCAAGAATTTTCAGTTTCATACCGTTTCGCAATGAGTTTACATTTTTTTCATTTTTTTATTAGGGCTTAATAGTCTAAGGGTCAATGACACATTTATTCAACCAACGAACGTAAAGCTACTGATAGTCTTAATTATTTTTCCTTATCCTGACTAGTACCTGTACAATTAGGATCGTCAAGTCTTGCAGTTTCACGCGGGTGCATTTTTGGTAAACTTTGAAGGTTTAAGGATTCGAATTGGCCAATTTGGTAAGCTCCATTCAACGGAAACATAAACAGCTGAAATTTATACTACAGCTAAATTACACCCAGTAGGCCAAAGCGGGTGCGTTTTCAAAACTAACACGCACTAACACTTCTTCAAGCACTTCTCCGCGAAAACAAGTATAACTCCGAACCTATTTGCCCGATCCAAAACTTCTTTTCTCCATCCCAAAGCTAGTTAAATTTACTACCAAAATATATATATGAAGTTTTGATGAAGGCCCCCAAAATACCCATGACAGCACGCTAAACAACGCGTGCTGTTGTGAAATCAAAGTTTTTTTTGGAACATTTTTCGTTTTTTTTTTTTTTTTTTTTTTTTTTTTTTTTTTTTTTTTTTTTTTTTTTTTTTTTTTTTTTTTTTTTTTTTTTTTTTTTTTTTTTTTTTTTTTTTTTTTTTTTTTTTTTTTTTTTTTTTTTTTTTTTTTTTTTTTTTTTTTTTTTTTTTTTTTTTTTTTTTTCTTAACTCCGAAGCTATTTGCCTGATCCAAAACTCTTTTTTTCCATCCCAAAGCTAGTTAAATTTACTATCAGACCCTATATATAAAATATTGATAATGTTTAATAAAATAATCACACCATCACTCTAAATGTATACGTTTTGACAAAATATGATGACTTTAATATATAAGGCCTAATAATAAATTCAACCAGCTTTGAGCTGAAAAAAAGAAATTTTAGATCACACATATAGTGTCGAAATTATTGTGAAAAATGTGCCAAAAAAAAACTTTCAAAACAGTACACGTTTTTTAGCACGCTGGCAAGGGTGTTTTATGGGACTTGATCAAAATTCTATATGGTCTGCGCGCGTCAGTTTTAAAATCGCATTCGATTAGGCCAGTTTCCGCTTAGGCTTATGACCTAGCAGGTGTAATTTAGCTGTTTCCGTTGAATGGAACATAAAAAGTTGGCCAAATTGAATGCATTAATCCTTCAAATTTTATTAGATATGCACCCGCTTAAGACTGCAAAACTAGTCGATCCTAATTGTTCCTGCAAGGACTATTAATTAAGATTATTAATTCATTCGATTCAGTAACTCTAACAAGTAGTATCTTTTGTAATTATAGTGCATAAAACAGTAATTATAATGCAGTGGTAGGGTGCCGGCAACTCACCGGCATTTTGCCGGCCGTCCAAAAGTCGGCGTGTGTGCAAGGTTACTATTTGACATGTCGTTCACTATTAAAAATTTGGACGACCGGTAAAAAACCCGCCGTCCAAAACCGGTGTGTGTGTGCAACGAGCCTTAGGTTGTCATTTTCTACACAAAAATTCATGTTCAAAGCCTCTTCTCGTAAGAAGTGTCTCTTTTTAGGTTGTTATGGCTTGTATATCCTTGTTATACGGTCGGACGATATGAGAAACTTGTCCATTGTCTGTTGCCGCGTCAACTTCTATAATCTTCTATGAAATGTAAAAAATGAATATATTTAACTTCAAATCCTTCCTGATCCATTTTATTGAATGATATTTAATTTTTATTATTTCTTTTTAAGGCATAACTCTATGTGCACGTCCATAACGACCCTCAACTATGTGGAGGGTAATCACAGTTATCCTAAAGATGGATCAATGTACTCCGAAACTTTTAATTTTATTTTCTTCTTTTTTTCTTTTATTTTCTTCTTTTTTTTTTTTTTTTCCTTTTTTTTTCTTTTTTTTCTCTACCTTGCCTTTTCAGGCATACGGGGTTTTGACGGCAGCGGGTTCAACATATGCGTTTCAACATGTACTCCAAAATATGCTGAAGAAAACAAAAGATAAATAGGAGTTTTGCCTTAAAAAGAAATATTAAGGTTTTATTTAAATATGCCCCCCCCTCAAAAGAAAAAATGAAAATTAAATCAGTGGTATTTCACCCTTATAAAATTGTTGGTATATAGGTATGTAACTCCGATATAGAATTTGACGAATATCGGTTGAATTGTTTTTAAGTCCGATTCCCCTCCTCTCCCCAACCCCCCGCCAAAAAGAACCTCAATTCAGTGATGTTTCACCGGTATAAAAGTGTTGGTACATTAATATGTAACTCTAACAATTTGAAAAAAAAAAAAGGTGTGACGGTCGTGAGTGTGACGGTTGTGAGGAACATCCCGTAATTTAATGTTTATTGCATCACCAGAGCCATACCTAAACGGCTAGTTTGACTAATCAGTTCTGTACATCTAGAAATAATTAAATATGGAGTCCAGGAGCTTTTAAAAAATACGAATCATTTTAAAAGAGCGTGACGGTCGTGAGTAATAAAAGGTACGAGGAAGAAAACTTACCCTGGATTGATGAAAATCGTAGAAAATACACTGAAAAATGTCTTCCAAACTTATGAAGCTAACCTCACGAATTACCTTGTAGATAGCAATAATTAGCCCTAGCTTATTCTTGTAGAGAACAATGAAATAATTATTTAGTGTGACGGTCGTGAGGACAAACCGAGGGACAAAAATAAAACTGAATTTTCAGTTTCTTTATTCTAAAAAATAAATACATAAGTTTTCTAAAATTAAATACTTAAATAACTTCCATGAAATCTCATTTTATAGGTAGGGACATGGGACGGTCGCGAGTTTATAAGCCTTTTTATAGATATAAAATAATAAAAAAAATATTTTTCGAAACTAGACTGTATGCACCAACATTAAGGGATTGATTTACGTCAAATTCACTAAAAATATTGATTTGGAAGTTAAAGTTCCAACTTAAGTGCAGCAGGACAGTGAAAAATCACTGCCATGAGAATGGCCCACATATGCGATATTAATTTTTTAAGTTCCTATAATTATTCAGAGATTCTACGCTAGTTTTATTTTCTTCTGTTTTATTAGATAATATACAAGTTTTAGACATGTATTATTTTAAGAGTTTATTGTGTTATAAAAGAATACAAGTGGGTCGTTTTCAAATAAAATGGCAATTTGCTGTCTCAGCACTTTGAATGACTGTAAAAAAAAAAAACATAAACCATTATTTCACTATTGTTGATTTTATCTTGTCGAGTTTATTTGTTTAAATTAATGTAGGCCTTAAATCTTTTATTTCAAATGTTTGATAAAGAAAAAAACAAAATTAATTATTAAAAATTATGACGTACGTTACTGTCCATAGGTCAAGTTTTCATCTTCTAACCTTCACAAAGAGTATAGAAATTTGTTTTCATTTTATTCTCTTTGTTATTTCTTCTTAAATTATGTGTATATTAAATGAAAATAGAACTTTCTTTTGAAATTATGAAGATTTTCTTTGCGTTCGAGAATTTCCGTATTTATCCATTTGATCTACGTGACTGGGTGTAGAAGAATGGGTTCTGGAGCTAGGGGAGTCGAGATTACGTCCCAACACCCTCCAGACTATGTATTGTAACCATACCCAACCAAGTGTCCAGGTCGCTGTATTAACCGAAGTAAGGCGAGCTTGATTCTCAAAACATAGTGAGTGCCTTAATTCATTTTGACATACGTTACCATTGTTTTCTCGCATTGAATTCACCACTTCTAATCTAACTGTTTACAGTTCGTGGTTTTCTACGTTACAAATGTTTCAATCCCATTATATTTGAAAATAATTGTAGTTTAATTATCTTTTTCTAATTACAATTCCTAAAATTTGACATACGTTACTGTTATACGTTACCGTTTGGTAACGTGAGCTAAAATTTTGGTAATATACGTTAAATCTGGGTTGTTAAATTTATGGTAAAAAAAAAAAAGAAGAAAGAATTATGAAATAAACTTTTTTTTTTTCCTCTCTTAATATATACATTTACAATGGAAAATACTGTGTTAGCTAGAAATGATAATTAGGTACTAGCATTTTGTAATGTTGATGTCGCTTAGACTAACAGCCATTTTTTTTTTTTTTTTTTTTTTTTTTTTTTTTTTTTTTTAGTACCTTAAGGAACATATTTTTAGGGGGGGTACGGGCAATAAAAATAAAATCCATAATTTTTTGGTTCTGAAGAAAGTGAAAGGGTTAACAAAACAATGGTAATAACTTTACGTTAAAATCCATAAACTTTTTGAAAAAAAAAAAAAAAAGAAAAACTTAAATTTTTCCCACAAAATTTATTACAATCGCTCCTGGGAAATCACTTTAAATTAGCAACCTTTAGAGTCCTTACCAAAACCTGAATAAAAATCATAATGCTGACAAGTTACAAACCCGGTTACGTATGTCAAATTATTAAAAGCTTTATTTGTTTTAAAGTTCATTAAAAATCAAGGAAGCGAAAATTCGACGAACAAACTCAGGTATATATTCTCAAATAGTTTGGTAACATCAAACTATGGCCACAGAAAATGAATTAGTAACTTTTTTTTTAAGGATTTTTGGGTTTCTGGAAAGCTAAATTGCTATTTTATTTGAAAATGATCCAAATGCACTATTTTTTTTATCCATTTTGGTCCTATCTCAGTGATAGAACATTCAAAGTAAACCATGATTTTTTCTATCCTTTCCACATTACTCAATCTGGCGGTGTTACTACCTCAAGGTAGTATGCTAGGCTCCAAACTCTACACGAAATGTACAGCTGACATCCCAACTCATCCTAGCACAGTCCTCATCACTTACGCTCATGACACATGTGTGTTATCAGTAAACAGTGATCCCTTCATTGCCTCATAAACACTCCAATATCATCCAATATTCAAGAATGGTGTCAAAAATGGAGAATCAAAATAAATCCAAACAAATCTCACCAAATAATATTTACCCTTCGTCGTAAACCTACGATTTCCTGTCCTTCAGAATTCTTTATTGATATTCCACTAATCCCTGTTAAACGATTCGGCTACCTAGGACTCCACTTGGACGAACCACTTACTTGGAATCCAAATACAAGACTAAAACGATAAGAAACTGCTCCTCGTTACAGACTACTTCAACATTTACTAGACAAACGTTCAAAGCTCCCAGTTAATTACAAAATACTTATTTACTTGACTGTGATTAGACCTATTCGGACGTACGGAATTGAGCTTTGGGGCTCCACTAAACTATCCAATCCTTACAATCCAAAATCCTTCGAAAAATTCTCAATGCTCTTTATTTTGTCACCAATAAACTTATCTATAATGATCTTAATGTTCTATATGTTGCTTATTTAGCCCAAACCAGATACCTATCCTTTCATAGTAAGCTCCTTAACTACTCGAATCCACTCAAAATTTCCCAACTTGCTTTCCACTCTATTCCCGATAATTCTCCGAGGCGTCTAAGAAGAAGATGGCCAAGAAATCTTCTTGTGCAGAATTTTTATTGAAGTTCTACTGATGGGTAATGCTTTTCAAGTTTTGACATGTTATTGTAATCGTTATTAACACATTTACTTGATGTATATACTGTACAGTTGTAAATTTCAATAAGTTGATATAAATAAAAAAAAATAAAATTTTTGTATTTTTTATTTCTATATATTCGGTACCCTGTCATTTTAGGTAATAAGGCAACCTTCTGGTTCCATATATGACGAGTTATAGAGGTTGCACTGTATTATGTAATTTCATCAGTTTCTACTTGTTTCTTTTATACACATTATGGTTTTATATTTCATAATTATTATTTAATTTTTTTTTTTTTCTAGAAATCAAAGGAACAAACTGAAACTAGACAACATGTCCCTGCCCTCGCCCGAAAGACACAGACCCCTAAGGCACCTCTACAGTTCAGACAACATGCACGTCCCGCCCTTCAACATCCCCAACCTGAGAATAGAACAGAGGAAGACGTCCTCCGCTGAGGATATGGCACGCAAGAACAGCACAGGTCTCATAGTTATTCAGTATAAATGTCCGAACCTGTCTTCTCTTCTCTCTTGCCTTCTGTCCAATATAATATATATTTTCAAGTTATTAACACAAATTAATATAACTGATTAAAGAAACAATTTTCAGAATATTTAAAAAACACTTCGTTTGGATCTAGACGAATATTTGTAAACAATAAAAAAAGCATGTGGGATCATAACTCTGACTAACAATCATTAAAGAACTTTCAGATAAAAAGAAAGAACTTCGGTAATCGCTTAAACTACAACCTGTTATCTCCAATAGTCATTAATTTTTATTTAATGATTTTAAACAATGCAATTAAACTTTTAAATAAATGCCATTTTTTTTTTTTTTTTTTTTTCAGAATAAAACTGTGGCATTACAAATTGTTTTGATAGTATCCAAGCCTCCGAATGATTTCCTTCGTCATATTTATTGAGAAAAACTAAACAAAATCGTTATTGATCATTAATTTGAATTTATTTACCATCGTTCCAAAAAAAACAGCCATACTATTTAGTCACCATAACATTTCCAAAAAGAATTTTGTCAAACATTTTCTTATAAATATAAAAAATATATTACCCGCTCTGATTAACGAAATCCCTGATTGATTGTTCTCAAAATCCAATGATTTAATTGATGTGCCGAGGATAGTATGGAATGATCAATGTAATTAGGAAATTTTTTATTAAAAGACAACTTTAAATTTTTAATATACGTCATCAGTTCTAAAGGGTGCGGGGTAGCTCAGTGGTTAAAACAGTGAACTCTAATGCTCCTGGGCCCAAGTTTGAGTCCGGCTTAAGGCAGAGAATTTCATTTCTGTTTCTTCAGCCATGGATCGACTTTGGGGTCTGTAAAGCCTCTTTGGGTACACCCAGCCTCTATAAAGGGGGTACCCTTAATTGGTGAAAAACCAGGTTGTTGAGTTCGATTGCTGATCACACCACCTCTAACCATTGGTCATGAAACAATACGCCCTTACCAAGTACTGGTCCCATCAGTTTTAGATAGCCATGGTTTCTTGAAGCTATCCTGAGTTTCCTCTAGAAATATTTTTTTTTTTTTTCAAGAATCTCTTCCACTTTGTCACAATAGAATATGACGAACGTTTAAATATCAAAACTACTCTATGTTTTAAAAATTCCAATTATTATTTATTCGATGGAACAGTCCTTAGAGCAGGACCAGGACCTCCTCAATAAGTCTTCTGCATCCATCTCGATCCGCGGCCTTACGGCGCCATTCTCTCACTCCTGCCTGGCGGATATCATGCCCCACATCACCTAGCCATCTCAATGCTGGCAGCCCTCGAGTTCTAAATCCTTCTAGCTTTTCGTTTAGTAATTTTTTAGGTAATCTATCAGCAGGCACTCTCTCACGTGTCTCAGCCACCTTAATCTTAACTTCTTTATTTGGAAGACTATATCTTCAAACAATGCCATTAGTTCTTCACTTTTTCTTATCTTGCCAAATATCTTTCTAAATATTTTCCTTTTCCAAAATATTTCTATAGAAATGGTAAATATGCTGACAGGCGAAAAAATGCACACAAAGTTTTTTTTTGTTTTTTCATTTTCCTGGATAAAGGTTTCATTTTTATGGAAGTGTTTAAGTCCATAAAAATGGCATGCTAACATGTAATTGTAAATAAAAACGTATGTAAATTAATAAAATTGCAGTTAAGGTTACAACATTTATATTAAGTTTCAAGTAAAAAAAAATAAATATATATTAGGTTTCGTAAGTTCTTCATTAGGTATTGTAAATGTTATCGGATTTTATCATGATCGGTCTTAAAATTCAATAATTTATTGAAAAAAAAAAAATCCTGTTTCTAGAATAAATAAACTAGAGTAAAATAATGAATCTCAATCAATCTATATTTATGCGTAAATATAAATGAATAAAATGGCCGACCGATCTGCGCTTTTTGGCGATTAATCGGACCGTCCCTAGAATTTATAAATCAATATCATTCAGAGGAAATATAGGATAAGAAATTTTATATTCTAAAAATAATTGACTGTAATATTATTAAAATCATTATTTTTTCTCCAACATATTTATAAAACAAAATTATTGTATTTAATTAAAGGCAATAGGCTCTTAATTAATTAGCAAAGTGCCATAAATAAGAATGATCATTTGCATGGAGTTAATAGAGAGTTAAAGCCTGGTGTGAAAGAGAAGAGGGGAAATGGTTCGAGGAGAAGAGCCAGCTAGCCTCATTTTGATTGATAGTCCAAGTTGGAGTAATTTATTATTCTGTTTACCCTTCCTCAAACTTACAAATCAAATGTGACCCTACTCTTCATCTCTCGTTCCCTCCTCTCTCACATAAATATCATCACCTACGTTCATAGTTGTAATCGGCTTAACATATCATTTTACAATTTAAATTAATGTTTTTTTTTATCAGGGAATAGGTGAATAAAAAAAAACAAAACATTATCTGTGAAATAGCGTACATTTTAGGAAGAATATAAATTTATTTTTTTAAGATTGGATCTTAATAATGAATATATTAAACAACGAACAAATACGAAGTTGATTCAATTGATTGATTATGAATTAAACATAGCTCCCTAAGAAGGCCATACTGTTACAATCTGTGATGAAATAAGATTCCTACTAGATGGAAGGTTGTCATGACTATAATAAAATTTAAAAAAGTAAAATAAAATTTAAACAACTATGTACATAATAATAAATCTAGCTTATACACTTAAAAACAATTGCTGCATCTGATATTACTTTACATGTATTGTTCATTTTATATCTGTCAGATAAACAATAAATAAATTTTGCAAAATTTAAATATTGATGAAATCAAGAGAAAAAATTATTGGATTCATATTCAATTTAAAAATGAAAAGAAAGTAAAGCTCTGTAATCAAGTAAAAGAGGTAGTTAAGCGGCGGAGATTATATTTTATTTGCTTAATTTTTTTTTTTTTTTTAATTGATACTTAGGTTTTTTGAAGAGTTCAATTTCAATTTTGTCTCCTCAAAAAATCTATCTTTCCGCAAACAAAAGACAAAGTAAGTTTTTTTGCTCCTAATTGTAAAAAAATACAGTTTTACATTAACAAAACAATAATAATAATAACTTTATAGAAAAGCTATCAACATTAGGTTTCCTACAAACTAATATTTTTTTTTATCAAATCAAATATTTAAACGTTAGAACGCATTTAATTCCAACTATACCGTATTGAAAAGCACGAGCGTTCCGAAAAAAATGTTGCTAATTTTTCAGTTATTTGCCTTTGTCTGAATAAATGTGTATTGAAATACTAAATAAATTATACAAATATAAAATATATGAAATTTCGAATAAGCCTTTTTTTTCTTCGAAAAAGGTTCTGTTCCTTTTTGAATTACAATCAAAAGAAATGAGGATACATCTCCTAACCACTCCATCTACTTTGAATTATCTAACTTTAATACGCAAGATATCAGAAATAGTTGATTTGAAAAAAAAAAATAAATAAATGAAAAAGTCAAATTTTTATTATTAGCATTTGCTCAAATATTTTAATTAAACGGAGAAAAGTTAAAATTCATATTTAGTAACCGAAAATAAATTTAACAGTCTATATTTTATTCCAGAATTCGTTCAGTTTCGCCAAACGAAACCAAAAAATGTATCTGTTTAAAGGAAATTCTTGACTGACCTGAAACTTTAACAGTCATGATCAGGTGCCGAGAGCAATTGTTCTTTCCATTCCTCTCCTGCTATTTATTGTATTTTATATATCTTATTCACTGATGGTTTCTACTTCTATGGGGAAAAATCTGCTTTCTTGTACTTATTAAACATTTCTAGCAGTGTTTTTGGAACAGTTGTAAAAATACAAAAATAAAAAAGCAATCGACAATAAAGTTAACAATTAGAAAATGAAACCACGTAGTTAGTTAGAGCTGCACAATGTTAAGCGATTAATCTATGCAAAGTGAAAACTCAAAATCCAACCATTCAAATTACTTCGATAAGTGACAAAATATTTATGTACAAATTAAAAAAATAAAATAAAATCTATTTTAACTTTAAAAATTTTTAATTATGCAAGAATTAGATAAACAAAGATTTAAAAAAAATGGACATAAGGCTTGAGAAGCAGAAGCACACCTCATTGGAAATACATAAACGATGAAATATTTGATAAGTATATTTGAATGTTCTGTTATCTGTGTTTGCATCATGGTTCCCATTGTTGATTTTGTGTTATTTGAATATTCACCCCCTATTTTAATTATTATTACGTAATACCCTCCCATCTTTGAGGCACAGCACAGATGAGACAGTGGAAGTAGTCCCTTAAAAAAATTTTATATAAAAAAAACAAATATCTTATTTTAGATGAAACATCAAAGCAAGGAAACATGGTACACGTTTTACGGATTAGAATATATGTAGCATCAGTATGTATAATCATTTTTCAGTTATAGCTAACATAGGTTTATGATGAGTAAAGCTGGTAAAGTAGTTCTTACTGGTAAGGTTGATGTTACCTGCAAACACCAAGGCTATACAAGAACAACTTCAAGTCAAACTAGAATGATATTTATAGTAATATATAAATATATTTATAATTAATAATATTATTTTTTCTAATGAATGAGTAACAATAATAATATTTACGAGAGGTAACGGACTCTTGAAACCCTGTTACTCTCCGTAAAAGCATGTACCATGTTAAAAAAAAAAGAACTGAATACTATTTTGGGACATATGCATGGGTATATTTAATATTTATCGATGTAGTATTACCTTTTGAATGTTGTTTTCCTTAAAATAGACAAGATCGAAAATCTGCTTCTCCAAAAATGTGGATTAAAATATCTGACAAGTTAATTTTCTTTATTTTTTTTTTTTATTGTAATGTTCCTATATTCTAGACATATTCTCTTAAACTGTCATCATGATTTATTCATTTTAGCAACGTCTTTATTGAAAATTTAATAGGAGAAAAGATGATTATTCAACTAAAGTGATAAAACATAAGTTGGAAGCAGAGTTTACAAATGCACTCATTTTACCAGAAAATGTATTGAGTTGGAATTGTTTTCCATTGGTATTTTATATTTTAAAAAACATATTTCACTACATTGGACGCAACACGTTTCTTTGAAACAATCGAAACCAAATTTGAAAATCTAAATGAAAACTAAAATCTTTTTGGTTTAACTCCAGTTTCAGATTTGGTATACTGGTGTGTCTATCAGGATTTAGAAATACTACCATAGCTATCTTAATTCAGATGTAGATGTAATATATATTTATATAAGGCGTTAAACTTCCGGGGATCTACTTAGATTAGGGAAAATCTAAAATTAAAAAAATATTAATGAAACTATCATGCGATAGGGATAATATTTATGAGAGAATGGGGTAGTTTAAGGATTAAAGTTATAGCTGTACAGTCTATTGAAGGTAGGGTTGGGCGATAGTCGGTAGTTACTATCGATATATCGATAGGTCATGCCTAGTTGACACTATCGATAGATCTTTTTTACTCTCGAGATTTGAAATTCTTGGAATTATGCTGATCTGTCTCTGTCCAGTGTCGAATTCTTTTGAAATTGAATTCGGAATTCTTACAACTCATGGGTTCTCTCAAAGATTAAGCCAAAGGAAAGCAGAAATGCTAGTTTTTCTTTCGGGAAATATGTGGCTCAAGGAGCACAAATGACTCTTGAAATTAACTATTTCGTAATTTTTCTTTTCTGAAGATTTGATTTGTTCATTATTATTGTTTGTTCAAATAAATTAGTTTTTTTCTTTTCTCATCTTTATGATATAACCTTATAGTTTATAATCCTGCAAATTTCAAATAGTAATTAGATAATTGAATTTAATTAAATTAGTTGATATTCTTTACCGAATAGCTTTGGAAAAAAAAAGGAAGCAACTATCGAAAAACTATCGATAGCAATCGATAGTTCTCAACCGATAGTATCGGTCTATCGATAGTGCTAACTATCGACTATCGCCCAACCCTAATAGAAGGTCAGTGGATATATAACCCTTCATTGGGTCGGGGGGGAAAAACCTGATGGTTCAGCGCGGATGCTGACCACAACGAATTAATGTGTAACCATTGGTCTTTTTTAAATACTTCCTTGCCGAGTATTTGGGCCAAGATGCTTCATAAATCGTCGTGTTAAACAGTTTCGTTAATTTTTTTCTTATAATATCAATGGAAAGCGTACCTTAATGTTCTGTCAATATTTTCTAATTAATAACTAGGTTCCCTTAATTTTGTCAGGCACGTTATTGATACAACACTGTTACAATAGAATCTAATTACATGGGAATCAAGTTACTATAAAGAAATGACTTAAACAGTTTTCATATGTTTTATCACAAACCATTTCTATTATAAAGCTTGTTTATTTTAAGGATAATTTAAATTTTATGACAGTCATACAAGTTCCATTGCATCTCTTATTAATAATTAAGCTCTGTAACAATTTTAAATTCTGTTCCTGAAGGTTAACATACATCAATAAATTGGACTAACAGTACAATGTTTAGATTAACAAGTATGCTTTATTAATAAGATGTATACTGAAATGTTATAATATAATGAAATGAAAATAGTAATATTTCTTTATAATAATATGATTTTTTAAAAATCGTTTATCCCTGCACACTAATTGTTTGTTAAAGGCCCGTGTTGTACCAATCCATTGATTGATTTTTGTCGTGAAGGCTATGACGCAAAAGATAAAATTCATCTTTGACGTCAACAGACTGGTCTCAGTTTAAACACCTCCCCCTCCATATCTCAGTATTGCATGATCAAAGACATGTTTCGTTTTATTAGAACGGAATATTTAGAAATTTTATTTGAAAATTTGACTTTTCCTCCTCCATTCTTCGTGTTCAGGCATCACGTTCCTGCAAATGATGTTTCTATTAATAATAGTATATTTATTTATAATTATAGTAGAACTTTCAACAAATCTGTAAACAATTGATGTATTTCTACTTACTTGTCTCCACTAAATCCCGTCGAAGCTCAAATAAAATCGAACACAAAGCTTTTCTTTCTGACAACTCCCTATTGTTTCTCCATTGACCATCTTGTTCGTGATCCTCAACTGTTCTAAATCCATTTCAATTCTGGTTTATTCTATAAACTGTGGACCGTTTATTCTAAAATATACGTATTTTAATAAACAGAAAAATTTTCCCCTCCATCATTATAAAATATTAAATATGAATTACACATTATTTATTTCACATAAAACTTATATTTATATGGATTATGGGATCATTTTTATTTATATTAGGAGCCATGTGCGTTTAGGCACGTTGCACACTAGAGAAAGTTGTTTCATGAAACTGATTTCATGCAATGGGTTTCACGAAAACTTTTTAATTGAAACGTGCACACAGAAGCAACGGTTTTCCATCAGTTTCGTGATAGATTCTGACGACGATGCTTGAGCTGTGGTGTTGGCTTCACTGCATTATAATACAATTCCAATAAATTAAATACATTTGATTACTTTGTTGTTAATTTACCATCATAAAAATATGTCAATTTCACAAATTACAGTTATTACTAAGTAATATATATATATATATATATATATTATTATAATATATATATTATATAATATATATATATTATTATTTATTTTTTGAAGAGAAAAGATTTGACCCGGTCGGGATACGAAACCCAAGTTTCCACCTCTCTAGCGTGGCGCCTTATCCAACTAGGCCACCGGGGTCGCATCCGAACCAGGCAAATCCTCTCTCTTCAGTGATCCATAACCCCCGGGCACTCGCAAATCGCGATGTGATTCCGGGGATGAATCTTTTCTCTTCAAAAAATAAAATAATATATTTAATAATATTGAATTATATCAAGAAAAATTACATATATATATATATATATATATATATATATATATATATATATATATATATATATATATGATATTGTTCTGGCCACTCCTTCTCTGATGCCTCCAGTCTGCCAGTCCCCACATTGTTTTCTTCCCACAGAATCTCCTTCGAGCCCATACTTCTACGCTATCCGGCCTTGCCTTCTTGAAATTTTACTTGAAATTTAAATTGGTAAATTTACCGAAATCGTCCCTGTAATATAGGATAAAATTTGTAGAAAGACAATATTTATGTTTTTCATGTTTATATCGTTAAATCCAGCTTACTACACATCTTGATCATAAATTTTCAGATAACAACATTCATATGTATTCATAATTTAATCTTCGGCATCGTTGAATGGAAGTATTATAGTCAGAGTAGTCATTAGTGGCATGATTGCATCGTTTATTTAATGTACAAACTATTCCAATAAAGATCAAATTGGCATCAAAGCTCCCTGAAATTACTTTTCATTAATATCTTCATTAACTTGATGATTATGAGTTTCATGAGGAATCTAATATTTACATTATTTTTCTTTAGTAGTCAAACATTACGATCTTAATTTCTTATATAGTTCTCACCAATATTTGGCTTCAAGAGAACCCTGTTGATAACTGAAAGATACTTAGAGCTAATTAAAATTGATATTAAATTTATATCGAAGCAATCAATGTCATTCAAATAAAAAATATATTTCAAGAGAAGTAGATAACCTGAAATAAATGTAAAGAATTTTTTTTTTCTTTCAAATTTTGGGACTTCCGGTTTTATATTTAGATAGGAGAAAGAAAAATTGTTTTATTTAAGGAAAATTAGTCACCCCAAATGTGAAATAAACACGTAAAGGATTTATAACTCGATTTATTTATTTTTATGGATATTTCGGGTTGGAATGTATGTTGAAAAAAAAAAAAAAATAAATAACTTCCATATCAAGATGTTAGTAAAATGAAAATGTTTAATAAATTTAACTAGCTGCAACAAAAAGACTTGTATAGAAAATGATTTTATTTTAAGACGATACGTCATTAGGCAAATTTTATAATGAAATGAACATTTTTTTAATCATAAAGCCTACTAGTGTTAGAAAAAAAATTGTTTTCTTCAAAATGAATATATATATAACCATACCTTTTGTTTTTAAATAAGAACTTTTCTTTGAAGACTCTTCCAGTATTTAATGTATTAAATCATAAAGGAAGAAAATACTTTGGCCAGGAAATAATTTTGGGATTGTTGCCAGATCTCGGGTTCTCGTTTCATTACACCAGGGATACACCTTCTCAGTTTTCCAGAACCATTCATTATAGAACTTCTAAGCCATCCCTTAGCTAGCTGAAATCAATTCAAAAGTTATAGAATTTTCAATCTACTCACCCCTTCTGATTAGGAAGATCGATCAAAACTTCAAAACAATCCATTCTAAATCTGCAAAGCTCCTCATCGTACATAAATTTAAAGGGAGCGACTGGATTCCATAAGGATAAGGATCAAGTAAGGAAAGATCTATTAATTGCGGCATTGAAGTGAGACATAATTTACAAATCTGAGGGAACGGGCAAAGTATTTCAACTGTATTTGATCAGATTTCTTAAACTTTAATTACTCCCTGAGAGTCTGTGCCTATCATATATATATCATATATATGTGTGTGTGTGTGTGTGTGTTTAGTAAGGTTCTTGAGGTTCAGTCAATAAATACAAACAACTATTTTGGCGACGTTTCGAGACTATATTGTTCTCATATCATGCCCTGCATCTTAGTAGTAGGGCATGATTATGAGAACAATATAGTCTCGAAACGTCGCCAAAATAGTTGTTTGTATTTTTATTGACTGAACCTCAAGAACCTTACTAAACATTTAATAGTAACAGTCAAGAAATTTATCCATATACATATATATATATATATATATATATATATATATATATATATATATATATATATATATATATATCATGTTTAAAAAAACACCCTGGAACTATATCGGTAAATTTAATAGTTTATATTCTGTAAAAATAAATGGGTTTAAATAAGATTCAACACATAAATTCCATAAATCCTTTGAAATCCATCAGACTTTGAAGGAAAAAATTAAAATTAGGTTTTCAATACTTTATTTAAAACATTATGTTTTTATCTTATTTATACTAACAGTTAAGCCTAGGAAAATTTGAAATTAGAGTTAAAAAAAAAAATTCTAGAAGTGATGAATGAAGGCAACAGTATTTTTCTTGAGCCAGTTTAAGATTAATTAGATTGGTTTAAATTATCAAATAAGAGCTATTTGTTTCAACATGGAATATTTCGAAACTCGGAGAGCTTGATTATATTTTTAAAAAATAGAGTATAGATAAAGGCAGTGCTATTTGGAAAAGCTATTCCTGGAGGAAATTAGAACAGAACTGAAAGGTCTCTATTTGAGAGATATCTACTGGAGTTGAATTGGCTATTCTAAAAGTCACTCTATCACAGGAAGTTTTTTCACATTCCTGATAGTGGCTGATTGGAGAAAGTCTTGTCAATGTGGGCCTTTACTTTGTGTGTTACTTGGCCTGACAAAAAAAATATCCCGAAAGGCTCGCTTAGAATAGTTACTCTGTTTAAACTAACAACTCCACCCTTTTCCAATTTGAAAAAAAAAAAAAAAAAAGTAGTAAATTCACATTTATTGATTGAGAATAGGAAATGTTTTGTTTATAGTTCACTATGATATGATAAACTGAAGATTTTGAGATTGAATTTCAGGACGTGACTGGGTTGAATTAATTTCACAAGACTTTGGGTTCTAGCCCTTCCCTCTCCCGACCAGGAAAACTCAGATTTCTGGAAGGGAAGGGAAAAAAGAAAGTTCAGGCTTTTAAACCTAACACCTTACTTACCGAAAAAACAGCGTATAGATACCTCTCCTCAACATTTTCTGAATGTGTTTCCTGTAATCTTTTTCAGTTCCGTTAGGTGAGGGGGCAGGGTTCGAAGGTTATTAGTCCAAATTTGTATAATATAAATATTTATCAAATATATTAGAAATATATAATAACGACATCTAATGGTAGTTCGTTTTCATACATATATGAAAAAAAAGCTTCAATAAACTAGGGTCCAGGCTTGTTTGCGGGGGGGGGGCACCAAAAAACGTTACGCTGCTAGTTCCGCACTAAGTAATTCTCTATTTTTTACTGATCAAGATATGTTGGATAACGATATTTACAAAAGAAAATTTTAAACATCCTTGAATTATTTTAGTCATTATTTTTACTTTTTTTATTTTGCTAGGTGGGATTTACTTTAGGAAACGGCATGGTCATAATAACACCGCTCTAACGATTCTTACAATAATAACGGAATCGCATGCTGACACTGCAGATAATCGAATATGTCATCCACATATTGGACATGAAATCAACTTTTAATGGAACTTTTAAAAGGAGACCCATTGATTTATTGACTCATATATTATCCAATGCAATTAACTTATAAATCCCTAACCAACCGATATAATATACTACAACTAACGACTATCATTAGCAAAATTTTAAAGGTGACAAGATTAGAGATGCAATGGAGACTAAATACGACTGCGATCAAGAACGATTTATGTTGTGGTTCCTATATATTATTTTTGTTTATCTTGTTTGCATTGCATTCATGTGTCACACTCACTTATAATGGCATGCTTCAGCGAGTCTTCTCAACCGAAATAAATTATTACACTATTGAAAGGTGTGATATTGACTGAAAATTATATGTGATATATCTCACTGAATGAGTTACGATTAAAATTTTAAGTGTTATTTTGTATAGACGAAAAGAAAAATGATTTAGCACATTTTTTCATACGTTTTGCATTTCTTAGCTGAAGCTATTGATATCAAATATTTATAATACCTGAACCATTAAGTAAATAAACATTTCTTATAATTATACTATGTTACAATAACATCTCAATTAAATAAACATTTCATTATACTGATATAAAATTTTTCAAATTTCTTTAGTCATTCGGTACTTTTGTTTAAGTTGAAGTATGCCATGGCTTTTACTTCACATCCTAGTTAAGAGTAGATTTAAATTTTTTTTTTTTGTGTGTGTGTGTTTATTTTTCCTTTTGTGGTTATGCATCTTACAGAGCTTCACATTTTTACTTTAATAAAATATGTTAAATCTTACATCAACTAATTCGCTATTTTAATATTAATAGCAACTTTTCGTTTTTCTTTTTGTTGTTTTCTTTTAAATATACGGTCCTTTAATGGTTTTCACTATCTTGTAAGTTCGAAATTGTATCGATTACTAGAACGAATGAAATAAGGCAACTGTTCCTTGATGAGGAACCCTAATCTGCAATTTAAATTTTATTAATTTGTTTCATATATAGGATATGACGTGTGAGCGATGTCCATGCAGAACTTTTGTGGTAAAAAACAATCAAAAAGTCATTCATTCAGTTCAACTACGTTAAAATATAGATGTATGTGCAGTAGAACCTCGCTAGTCCGACCCTCCCGCGGAGTGCACAATAGTTTAGTGGAATCCCCAATAGTCCAGTAAAATTCTACATTTTGGTGCGAAAAAGATCGAATAGTTCTGACAGTGGCTTAGCGAGCTCACCTCACGCCCGGGGCAGAATACCTTTTTAGGGCCCCCCCCCCCCTTTCTTTCCTTTTTATTTACGAATTAACATTTATTATATTACACTGGCACTAAATTTAAAATATATTTTCCAGAAATCAATTATAATAAAAATAAAAATTATCCAGCAATTTTTTATTTTTCGGACCATTTGGCGCCCCTTGTGGAAAATCGGGGGGAAACGGGGAAAATTTTATTGCTACCCCGGGGGGGGGGATGTTATGTTTGAATCGGGAGCACTGCTATTTAATTAAATCCAAGGATCGACTTCTTTAGATGGAAGTGTCTTTAGTTGCTATTCAGAAATATATTTTCTTCCAAAACAATCTTTTTTTTTTTTTTTTTTATGAATCTGAAGATATGTGATGCTCTTTGTTATGCTTGATGTCGGGATTGTATTTGGCATGCTAGATGTGTCCCTTTGCCACTTACTCCTCTTGCAGACTCAGGTCTCCTAGGTGGTTGGTGGTTTGGAGGATCACCATCGTCACCAGATTCCAACTTCCTTCGGGTTCATGCGGCCTTCCCCAACCGACGGCTATCCGACAACACGCTGATGGGACCACCGAAGATCAGAGTAGCACCTTCATGTGCCTCCTCACCGGGCGGTACTCCTGGAGGTGGACTGCCGATAAGGAGGCATTCCAGCATCGGCCCTCAAGAGCGCAGAGGATCTACCATAAATTTATCACCACCCACGGTGAGATTTGACTTCTACAATAATAATAGAAATGTAGCCTGTAACGTTAAAAAAAATATCATTTTAGAGAAATGTCAGTTTCAGTTATACATACTTAAAATAAATCACAACATAATCAATATAAACACAAATCAAAGATTAATAGAAAAAAAAAAATATTTGTGCCCAGAAATACTAAATCCTTTTAGTAAATTTGAAAATAATGGTAACTATTTCATTTCCTTTCAAAAATAAACAACTCTAGAAATAATTCTCGTTTTTTTTTTATGCTTTTAGTTTGTTGAAAATGTATTATGCATGCCGTACAAGTTCCTTTGCCACTGATTCATTCCAATAGTTGGTCATTTTTGGTCTAATGAGAATCATCACTAATGATTCTATCCTGTGGTCGTTTCATAGATAGATTTTATTTAATTAAATAAACTGTGGGTGAATGAACTAATCATTAGTGAGTGAAATTATGAAACTACTTATGATCATTACTATTAACTAAACTACCTAACTTGATTTTTTTTTCTGCAATAAACGCTCTTATAAGAACAAATATTTAATGGAATATTATAGTGTTATAGGTTATAGAATCAGTACCAAATCTCCTCAGTGCCAAAACTCAGTTCATATTCTATATTAGAAAATTATTTAATTCGTAGTTACATATAGTAAAACCTTGAAGATTTGTGAGGTTACTCTGAAAAATTTTAATAAAAAAAAATATATATATTGTAATGATATTTGAAATGTGAGTCCAGAAAGCAAATTTTGGAAGTAAGGGTCCAAACCAGGTAGGAGCAGGGATTAAGGAAACCTTCAATACCTGGATAGGCAGTACCAGCCCTTGAGGCAGGTAGGAATAAGGGGCAGTTGGTATTAGGACAGAGAAGAAAGAAGACAGGGTCATTTGTTTATGGACCTTAGAGCAGCCAGTGTCAGGAGTCAGAAGACTATGAA
This sequence comes from Euschistus heros, assembly GCA_003667255.2. Taxonomy (NCBI): domain Eukaryota; kingdom Metazoa; phylum Arthropoda; class Insecta; order Hemiptera; family Pentatomidae; genus Euschistus; species Euschistus heros. The sequence goes on from RCWM02000896.1 coordinate 68,620, forward strand.
CCAAGATAAGTGAAAGTGTTTAGGTTCTCTCAGTAATGGACTTTAATTAAAATTAAATTAAGGTAAATTTAAATATGTTTATATATAAAATAATAAATATGCACAAAACCTTGTTTAAAAAAATATCCAGTCATAATTCAAAAGAATATTGACAGAACCCTAAATAGAATCAAAGTCAATTAATTATTTATATATAATTTTATTAAAAATTAATGATTCAAGAAAATCATAACATTTGGCGCCCAACGTGGGGCCCGAAAAGCTTAGAAACCGAATCGGGTGAGCACATGTGTGAAAACCAAAACAGTAGCAAATTAGTTAGCTGTTTTGAAGGTCAGAGTAATAATTTAGGGGAGTCAAAAACAAAAAAAGGTATGGAATGGGAACTAATGTGTGAAAATATTAATCGGAGTATCTTTGCTTCGATGGAGGTTATCACTAAGAAAATGGATGAACTATATGCAGAGAACCAACTAAAATTTCAAGAATGGTCGATTAACGCTGAGAAGAAAATAGAAGAACAATTAAAACAGGTAGAAACAAGATTCATATCAGAATTGAAAGAGCAAAAGACCAAACTAAATGAATTTAAATTAGAAACGAGAAATGAAATTAAAAATCAAACAAAAAATTTAGAAATATATCATAAAAAATTTAAAGAAAATATTGATAAGGAAATAAATTTAATTACTGACAGACAGATAAATCAAGAAGAAAAAATTTTTAGTGAGGTAGGAGCAGTTAGGAAAGAAATGAGTGACAACTTTAAAGTAATAGAAAAAGATGTAGATCAAATAAAAGAAAAAATAAAGAACTATCCGAGTGATGTTGGTGAAACTACAGTACCATTAATCTTAAGCTGTGATATATTACAAAAAATTAGCAACAGCAACAACTTACAATTTCAAAAAATCAGACCCTGTGGAGTTCATTAATAAATTAAAAAATACAATAAATAGAAAGTTAAATTGGAATAAATTAGAATCACAAATTTCATCCCATCTAAGTGAATTTGCATTTTGCTGGTTCAACATAAATAAAATAAAATTTAATAGCTGGGAGGAATTTGAAGATGAATTTAGGAATGTTTTCTGTGGAAGGGACTATAAAGAATATCTAATTTCAAATTTAAATAGCAATTATTTGAGGCATATTCACATAACTCCACAGGAGTATCTATCTGAATTTGCCACACGAATAATAACCATGAATTTGTTAAGTGAAGAATCAGCATGCCAAATGTTCATAAGGCATTTTGGGCATTCTGTTCATATGTTATGTATAAATAGAAAAGTGGACAAAATCGTGGACTTGTTTAACGTTTTGGAAATGGTTAGCAGGAGACAAATGATAAAAGAGCTAAAATATAATATCAACCAAAGTAATGAGTTATATTTTGATCAGGACGAAGTTAAGGACAGAAGATATACTTTTCAACCTTCTCAAAATAAAAATCCTGAAATTTATCAAAATTATCATTTTCAAAGAAGTCATATCGACAGCCAGCACCATGATGCTAATAAAAAGAAAAAAATTAGAATATTTTCAAATAATAAATATAAAATTGATGATAACCAAAATAAGAGGGGGTATGCTCAAAGACAACCGAGATATCATAATAATAGTAATAAAAATGGGAATAATCAAATTAACGGATCTTCATATTACCAAGAAGAATATAATCAGCAAGGAAGTAGATACATGGAGCCACTACCAAGGAATCAACAATACGAGCGACATTTACAATGTAATAAAATGGATATACAAGAAGATAGTACATCTGATCTTGATGAAACAGAAGATCGAAGAATAATAATGACTGAAGAGAAAATACTTCACAAGTCAACAAAAAATCAACCAGATTGACTATATGATAATTGTGATGAAAATTATATGCTGAATAATTTGTTTGAAGACAATGTGTTGATAGATGAACATAATGTGAAAAGTATTAAAACTAATAGATACCCAATAATTAATATTAATTTAGGGCAGATAATCAACAACGTTCTAATCGATTCAGGAGCAGAAATTTCTGTCATGAATAAAAATTTTTTCAAAAATAATAAATCAAAATTCAGAAATTTAAAAATATTACCTATAATTAAGACCAATGTTATTTCAGTATCGGGAAAAAAGACTGCTTGTATAAATAAACAAATTTTTTAACATTGAAGATTGCTAATACTGAGTTTGATATCAACTTCTTAATAGTGCCTGACATAACATTTGATATCATTATAGGAGTTGATTTTTTAAAAAAATATAAAACAATTATTAATTTTGATAGTAATCTTATATTTTTAAAAAATGGAAATAGAGAGGCAATTAGTAAGTTTGAAAAATGCAACCCTGGAGAAAATTTTAAAATTTCTGAAGAAACAGATGGAACTAATTTAAAGATATTAAGTATTATGGATAAAAAACATGATATTAAAGCAAAAGAAGATATTGAATGTATCTGTGCAGAAACAAATAATATTTTAAATTACAAACAACAAACAAACTTTAAAAGTTTACTAGGAAAATATGAGAAAATATTTGAAGATCGTCCTGGATGCATAGAATGCTACGAGCACAAATTAGAAGTAAATGACCAAACACCTTATAAACAATTTCAATATAAATTAAATCCAAAATTAATAATTAGAGCAAAAGAGGAAATAGACAAGATGATTAATGATGGGATAATTGAAACTTTTACAATGTAATAAAATGGATATACAAGAAGATAGTACATCTGATCTTGATGAAACAGAAGATCGAAGAATAATAATGACTGAAGAGAAAATACTTCACAAGTCAACAAAAAATCAACCAGATTGACTATATGATAATTGTGATGAAAATTATATGCTGAATAATTTGTTTGAAGACAATGTGTTGATAGATGAACATAATGTGAAAAGTATTAAAACTAATAGATACCCAATAATTAATATTAATTTAGGGCAGATAATCAACAACGTTCTAATCGATTCAGGAGCAGAAATTTCTGTCATGAATATTGAATGTATCTGTGCAGAGACAAATAATATTTTAAATTACAAACAACAAACAAACTTTAAAAGTTTACTAGGAAAATATGAGAAAATATTTGAAGATCGTCCTGGATGCATAGAATGCTACGAGCACAAATTAGAAGTAAATGACCAAACACCTTATAAACAATTTCAATATAAATTAAATCCAAAATTAATAATTAGAGCAAAAGAGGAAATAGACAAGATGATTAATGATGGGATAATTGAAACTTCAAATTCCTGTTACGTTAATCCTATTATACTTGTAGAAAAAAAAGATGGTACAGTTAGAATTTGTTTAGATGGAAGATTTTTAAACAAAAGACTAAAACCATTATATGACTCACCACCTAACATAGATTCAATTTTATACCAATGTTCAAATTCTAAATTTATAGCCACAGTAGATCTGAAAAGTAGCTTTTGGCAGGTAAAATTGGATAAAAACAGTAGAGAATTTACAGGATTTCAATTTTTGAATGAAACTTTTCATTTTAAAAGAATTCCTTTTGGATTGTCTGTAAGTCTAGCTGCACTCATCAAAGCATTGAAGAAAATTATTCCTGCAACCTTAATGAACAATGTGAAAATATATGTTGATGATGTCCTTATTCATGCAGAGACATATGATGAATTTTTAATTGTGCTAAATGAATTTTTTAACATATTTCAAACAAATGGTGTGACTATCAATTTAAAAAAATCAAATTTTTTTCAAAAAAGTGTTCCATTTCTAGGATATCTTTTGACATCGGAAGGTATCAAGAAAGACCCTGATAAAATTGAGGTAATAAAGAATTTCCAAGAACCAAAGAACATGAAAGAACTACAGAGTTTTTTGGGTTATGTGAATTTTTATAATAAATTCTGTAATAGGTATGCTGATATTAGTAAGCCATTATATCAATTAACATCAAATAATTCTAAATTTACATGGAGAAAAGAGCAACAAAACGCTTTTAGCAAAATAAAAGAAAAAATGAGTGAGGAGATCCTGTTGAACTATCCAAATTTTGGAGCACCTTTTTATATTGATTCAGATAGTTCTGATTTTGCTTCAGGTGGCATTTTATATCAGCTTGACAAAGATGGAAAAAAGAAAATTATATCATTTTGCACTAAAACATTTAAAAATTCTGAATTGAATTACTACTCAACAGAAAAAGAACTTCTAGGCATTATACATGCAGTACACAAATTTTATAATTTGATTGCAGGTTATAAAATAATAGTAAGAACAGATAATAGTGCCATAACATTTCTGCATAGTTGTAAAAATCCACCAAATCGTCTCATTAGATGGATAAATTACCTCGTACCATGAAATATTGAATATATTCATATCAATGGAAAAAATAATAAACATAATTAACCCGCTGATTTTATAAGCAGAAACCCAATTGAATGTCCAGAAAGATTAGGTATTGATTTTAGAGTAAGTCATATTCAAGAAGAAGTATTTTTCAAAGAAATAGGTATAAATCAGCACAATGACCTAGAGATCATGAGAAAGTTTGAAAAAGATAAACTCAACTATAAGGTAATTAATGGTTTGATACAGAAAAAAATTAAAAAATAAATTTTTTATCCAGCTAACTAAAGACGACATGATGAATTTGATAAATATGGTCCACCTAAAGTTCTGTCATGCAGGTGTGACAAAATGTTTGAAAATTATACAAGAAAGATTTTATCATGTAAATTTAAGAAAGCTAATAAGCAAAATATTACAAAGCTGCCATAATTGCCAAATAAATAAGACGTCGAATAAATCTATAGTACCATACCAACCAATAATTCCTAAAATGAAACTAGAAATCATTTCAATAGATTACCTGGGTCCGTTTATAAATAATAAAAATTATAGATATTTATTCGTAATCATTGATAATTTCACGAAGTATGTTAAAATTTACCCAACTAAAAGAGCAAACTTAACAGGTGCAATAAATTCACTGAAAGCATTTTTTGAAGAAATGGGAAAACCAAAAAAGTGTTTAAGTGATAATGCTACTTGTTTTGCTTCATTTAAATGGGAATTCTTTTTAAAAAAGCATAATGTGACAAGAGTGCTTACTTCAATCAGACACCCACAATCAAACAATTCAGAACGAGTAAATCAAGATATTTTGAAATACCTCAGACTGCTCATAAACGAAGACCATACAATGTGGTTAAAGCAAATTGATAAAATAGAAAATACAATTAATAGTTTATACCACACTACCACAAATATTACCCCGATCCAAGCTTTTTTTGGAATAGAACCATTGCGTTTTTGGACAGTGTACATAGGTGATAATCCTAATAAATCAAGATGGAATGATCAAGAGGAAATAAATAAATTTGTATATGAAAATTTAAACAGGATAGGAAACAGCAATAAAAATAAATTTAATAAGGACAAAAAATTTGTTGATTTCAAATTAAACGATAAAGTTCTGATAAGAGCTCTAAGAATCCCAAAAGCAGGAATGAAAAATACTAAACTTTTACCTATTTTTGAAGGTCCATACAAAATTATTAATCAAATTGGGAGAATATACTTTCATAATAGCAGATGATAAAGAAAATCTCCGTGGAATGTTTCATGCTTCATTATTAAAACCATATTATAAACCCAACGATTGTTAGTACTGTCACCAAAGAAATAATAATTCTTATATTATGTATAAGAAATTTGTAAAAATATTATAATATTAAATACTTAATATTGTATAAAAAGATTTTAGATGTTTAGAAAGTAAACATGGATAAAATTTGTATTTAGTAGATAATTCTTTGTCGTTAAGTAGTATTTAAGTTTATCATAAAATCTTTGTTTGTAGCCCATATAGAAGTAAACATTGTATATAAAATTTAGATTAATGGATATGTTTAATAATTAGAAATAATTTTTAAATTTAATTTTTGTTTTGTTAAATTATAATTAAAATGACAAGCGAGTATTTAAGTATTAATATAATAGTTAATTTAAATTAATGTTTCATTAGATGTGTATAAAGTTGAAAAATTGTATAAGTCATAAGATAGTACAAGTGGAAAAAATTTCTACGCAAAAGCTTAAATTTTTTAAAACTGGAGAGAACCTGAATGTAATGATATTTGAAATGTGAGTCCAGAAAGCAAATTTTGAAAGTAAGGGTCCAAACCAGGTAGCAGCAGGGATTACCGAAACCTTCAATACCTGGATAGGCAGTACCAGCCCTTGAGGCAGGTAGGAATAAGGGGCAGTTGGTATTAGGACAGAGAAGAAAGAAGACAGGGTCAGTTGTTTATGGACCTTAGAGCAGCCAGTGTCAGGAGTCAGAAGACTATGAACCAAGATAAGTGAAAGTGTTTAGGTTCTCTCAGTAATGGACTTTAATTAAAATTAAATTAAGGTAAATTTAAATTTATATATAAAATAATAAATATGCACAAAACCTTGTTTAAAAAAATATCCAGTCATAATTCAAAAGAATATTGACAGAACCCTAAATAGAATCAAAGTCAATTAATTATTTATATATAATTTTATTAAAAATTATGATTCAAGAAAATCATAACAATATATATATATATATATATATATATATATATATATATATATATATATATATATACAATTTAGCAAGCATACTTGTAATTAAATTAGTCGCAGAAATCCAATACCATAATATAAGCTTATAATGGCTAATGATTTTCATTCTATAAAAAAAAAAAAATAAAAAAATAAATAAATATATATATATATATATATATATATATATATATATATATATATATATAAATATAGATAGATAGATATAGATATATGTATTTAAGTGTAGCAGGATAGTGATTCCTAAATGTTGTGCAGGAATTTTTCCAATATGTCATTTGGAAGCTTCAACTAAAAGTTATTACAAACAACACTTCAAGACGTTCATGAATCAGAAAAAATATTTCAAAATGTTTTTCCCTCTTTTATGCGGTCAGAATGCTTATTTTCCTACTTTCCTCTAATACTGAAACTGGACAAATGTCTTTAATGTCTTCACTAGTAAAATATTTAATGTTTTTATAAATGAATACATATATACCAGAAGTTGTATAGTATTTTAATTAGTTGGTAATACCTAAGACATTAGTTAGTCAAGTAAGGATGTGCAAGCCAGAATGAAATGATAGAGCCTGAGTGATCATTCTTAAAAGTTTAATGTCCATATAAGTTTGAAATAACAATTTTTTTTTTTAATTTAACTCAAAAATAAATCATATCATCATCATTGACTGAAACGTTTATCTATGGATTGTAAAACAGTATGCTGTTGATTTGATACAAATACCTACTAAGAAAAGGTTCGCTGTACCTTTCCTTTCCCAAGAAACACTGCTTGCTATTTTCCTCTTCATTTTTTCCTACCACGTTTATTATATGTGCACACTGCTTGGAAGACTTCTTTGATAAGGTATCTGTGACATCAGGGTGCCACCTTTTATCAATCTGACTGCTTCCTCATTTTCATGGAAACTACTGCCTACTCAAGCAGTATCCTCTAAATTGTGCTAAGCTATCAGAAAATTGTAAGGTTGTAGATCGCAGCTTAAAAATCGGTTGATCTTTAATTTGTCTTACTTATTTTTTCTAATATTAAATCATCAAAAAAAATAAATTGAATTTTTACAAGTGAATCACGTTAAGCCAAAATTAAAAATTTTCAAACTTTCAGCTTTTCTACTAAGTAAACTACTTAATATAAAAAACAAAAACATAAATAAATGTTTGACTTATAGTTTATAACTAATTAAGATAAATTAATGATAAAAGTGTATTTCACCAGTTGAAAAGTTCTGTGATCTAGAAAAACAAAAAATTGTAAAATAGATACTGTCGACTTAGTGTGTCTCACTTGTCACACAACAGAATTTTCATTCTAATTGAAATTCTTTATTAGTTTTAAAAATTCTATTAATTGATTATTTCAATTATTCATGGGACTGATACTAATAAAATTTCAACTTAATTATACTTTAGGTATTTTAAAATCATGTAACTGAAGGTGACATTTCTACTTTTATTTTATTTTTTTAACAATAAATCAAAATATGAGATATCCATCTTCTTCAAGAATTTATTTTTAATTTTTCACAGTTGTATATTACTAGGAAATATGCTTTTAATTGTTATTTAAAAATATATTTATTGAATAATAATTTGAAAGAAAATTGACTTGTTAAATAACCTATTACTCAGTGTTGACTAAATCAAATTTGGCAACTGACTTCCATGGCGACGAAAACAAGCCTTTTTATACTTATACTAATGGAAGAAAAATAAATGCTCAAATACCTAAAATAAATTCAAGTTGTTTAAATGAAAATATAATGTAATCTTTTTTTGTTTATTATTATTTTTATTATTTATTTATTTTTTTTTTTTTTTTTTTTTTTTTTTTTTTTTTTTTTTCGTGTTTAAAGAATTTTCTGATCCTTTAAAAATTGAAATAAAGGATATATCATGAGGATTAATTATTAAACTAATCACAATGTGAGTACAATTAAGGTATTAATGTACCACCCTTTAAAGCCAAGTGTAATTGCAGTGATTGGCCTAGGTGAATGTAATGTTTGAATTCCATACACAATTTCTAAAGGCAATTTTTTCATTTGTTTTTAAAGTATTTCAACCACAAAAAACCTACCCTCAAATAGTAAGTTAAGGAGTATTTAGCCTTTATGACGCTAATATATTTCAATTCTGCCACAGAAATAAATTATACAGATGGTATCAAATAAAAAGGCGAATATTGGTCAATCAGATAATCTTCTTTGGGCAATGCCAAAAGATGAGGGTAGTTCTGACTTTAGAATCAAACATGAGCGTCCATCTTTGAGTATATATATAATATATAAAATAAATAAATATATATATAAAATATATATAAATAATCATTAAATCAATTGATTGGAGCACAATTTATATCTCATGATGAGTTCTATAAAATTAGTTGCTTTGAGATAAGATGTTATACTCCATTATTCCTAAAAATATAATTATCTATAGTGAAATTAATATAATATATCTTTAAGAATGTAATTACCTGAAAAATATATTGATATTTTTGTTATTATTTATTTGTTGTCATTTTTTGTTGGGGCATAATCATTTAGAAATTCTCGATACTCTTCTTTTATTATATAAAGTTTCAAGACTATTCATTATCATTTAACATCAAAATGGGGATAGAAAGTAAAATAACAACTGAGAAACAGTAGATTATACAAGGAATTCCACAGTTTCAAAAGGCACTTAATACTTCATTTACTTAATGATAAACAAATGAAGCATTGAAATATCTATTATTACAAAATGTCACATGATGATAGAAGGTGATTTTGTTATTTTGTTTTTTGAAAAATTTAAATTATTTATCCCAAATAAAATACCACACATCAGAAACAGGTACATTTTCATTTGCAATGTTTATTTTATTATATTACAATGATTGAATACATTACAGAAAATTTCAGAAGAATTAAAAAACCTGACAGCCTCTGGATCACTTTCGATGCCAAACTGATTCTTGTAAACCAAAATGTTGATAAAATGTGCTAACATAAAAAAATGGTCTTACATGAACAGCATTTTGTCAGTTTATCAGAGAAATCCATAAATAACTTGCGTGGTGATTCAGTATGATTTTCAGTACCTTTTCAACTAAAAAAAAAAAATGGACGTGATAAAATCTTAAATTGAATCAAATCAGAAAAACGATAAAGTACTACTCCAACAAGATCATTTTTGGATTTATTTCTGACATATTTATTACACTATTGTTTTGAGAAAGAAGAAATAACATAATTTTTTTAATCTAAAAATGTACTTCATTATTTAATCCAAAAGTAATGGAAATGATAAAGTAAGCTAAATAGATTAAATGTTGGTTACTGCTAGCTTATTGAAAGTATTATATGAACGTAAATTTTATTATTTTTAAGTAAAAATAATTTCTTTCATATTAAGGATTACTGAATAAAAAGTAGGTGATATATATAATAGTTAATAAATAAATTCATTAATAAAAAAAAGTTTTTTTTTTTGAGATAGATATTTATTGAAATTTACAACTGTATAAACAATATAAAAATATAATACATCAAGTAAATATGACGATAATGATAAAAATGAAATGTCACTTGTTTTTAAAGCAACTACCCATTGGTAGCACTTATAAAAGTTCTTTATAATGAAGTAGTACATTAGAAGGTCTTGAGGCCATCTTCTTTTCAGGCGCCTCGAAGGGTTATCTGGAATGGAATGAGAAGCAAGTTGTGATACTAATGGATTTGAATGGTTGTGGAGTTTGCTATGAATGGATAGATATCTGGTCTGAGCTAAGTCAGAAATGTAAGGTATATTAATATCTTTGTGGGTAAATTTGTTTGTGAGGAAGTAAGGAGCATTAAGGATTTTTCTAAGGATTTTGGATAGTGAAAATTGGATACGAGAAAAATTGGATAGCTAAGTGAAACCCCAAAGCTCTAATCTGTTTAATTACTGTCATATAAACGAGTGTTTTGTTATTAATTGGAAGGTTTGAACGTTTGTCAAGTAAATGTTGAAGTGATCGAAAACTACTGGCAGTTTCTTGTCGTTTTAGTCTTGTATGTGGATTCCAAGTAAGATGTTTGTCCAGATGGAATCGTAGGTAGCGGATCTGTTCAATGGGGATTAGTGGAACATCATTAAAGAATACTGTAGGACAGGAAGTCGTAGGTCGTAGGGTAAATGTTATTTGGTGGGATTTGTTTGGATTTATTTTGATTCTCCATTTTTGACACCATTCTTGAGGGTTTAGGATATGGGATTGGAGTGTAAAATTTCTGACACCCAAAAAAATATGGGAACATCATTTTTTAAAAGCCCTTCTATTTTAAATTTTTCCCTAAATAACTAGTGTAAAAACTAAAAAAAATATTTATTATCTTGTAGTTATAGGATACATTAGTGTTTCATTTAGCATGATTTAGCATTGAATACTCAGTGCTGATTTTGCTCAAAAGAATGTGATATTTAGGTTTATGCCTTAAAAGTAGTTTCAATTGGCCAAATGCTGGTTTTCAGCAAAGTTTTATTTTCCATAGTGGATTGTAAAATAGTAGCTATAGATGTAGTAATAAATATGTTTTTTAAGGATAAACAATGTTTACCAACATTGATATATCTTATAAAGTTTACCTTATTTTTAATACCGTTCGGATTCCTTTCTATAACTCTAACACATTCTCAAAATGAATTATTTATTGTTTTATTTCTTTTCTTGAATACAGCCATTTTTAAAATAATAAAAATTTACAGAAGAAATATTCTACTTTAGACACTTACATTTTTAGACTAGTGTGCACAAAACCCTGTTGTTCTATTGAGAAAAAAATTTTAGTTCTAGATTTTACTATAATACAGTAAGTCATAATGAGTTCAATGAGTAATATTATACATAAATAATATATAATTATTATTGATAGCTAATAATGTTTCTATTAAAAAGAGTTATTCAGAATAAATGTTTCATTACAATCGTTGAACAAGATCTTGAATTAGACTAAGTAAATCAGTTACCAAATCATTGCTATTTGGTGAGAAGAGTTATTTAGTGCACACTAAATGTAATTCCTCAGAAATTTAATTTTGGTTTTCTTGAACAGGCAACTGGAGCTTTATTCAAGGAACTATTCAGTTATTGTCAAATGGTAGAGGTGACTCTTTTCAGAAATACCTTCAAGAAAAATTATAGGAAATTTTTTTATTCCTATTCTTAGGAATCACAGTCCTGAGCCTGTGCTATGTCAGGTACTCGTTAAAGATCCCTATCCTAATAATACCTGGATAGGCATAATTTAGGACTCCCACTGTAGCATCGTCCGATTAGCCATAGCAGCATAAAGTGGCGTTAAATGAAATAAACAAACAAACCTAATGCTTGGTCAATACCAATGTTATATTTACACACCTGCCATACCATTAGAAGATTTTCTATAACAGAAATATAAATACTGATGGTCAAAACTAAGAAATATCTTCCTAAATAATAAAATGCTTTGGCATGAAAGACAGGAGCAATGGTAGAAGTGCTCACTATTTATAGAGCTTAGGTCCCTCCTTTTTTTTAAAATAAAATCTAAAATACTTATGATACTAAAAGTCAATATAGAACTTCATTGAATGGTGATTCTATATTATTCTAATGTTTATTACATACTTTTCAAGAAATTATTCTTTTTTTATGGTCTGAAAATCAATCATTCCTTATTAGAGTGATTATACAGCAAAAATGAGATGATTTGTTCCATCAGACAAGAGCATTTTTATTGGTTAATATGGCTTCATTTTGATCCATAGTTAACATATAATAAAGCAAAACCAAATATTTTTATTAATTAAAATTATTGATTTAAACTGTATTAATAAGCTTTATTAGTGATTCATCTATTCGCAAATATGAAACCATTAAATTGAAAGTAATTTACAATGATGGAAATATAAGGTTGGAAAATAAATATCCATTACTTTTGGAAAATCATACAATATAAACTATGACAGTATAGTTGCTCATCATTTTTTTACTCACCAAAATGAATTATTGAAACTATGTATCAATTAATTTATGTTTTCTATCAATACTCTGTTAAGATATGTCAAGCTCTAAAATTACACAAGACGATTGTCAAAACCAAGATTGGATGTCAGAAAAAAATACCAAAATTGATCCTGGATAGGAGAACATCAGTTTAAGGCGTCGTGAACCAAGCTGTCTTTGGACAGTGTGACAGTTTGACATGAAGCAAGCCTGCCACACTGCTATTAACATAACAATACATTTGGGCTATGTTTCTATACACAGGGGTTCCACTACGGCTCAGTGTCCCGCGACGGATCAACACTCTCAGTCCCGTCCACGTATGTAAGTCCAACAACAGCAACTCTCCTAGTTCCTTTCTCTCTCTTAATATTTTATTATATATCTATCAATTATCAGTGTTACCTTTGCTTTATGTTTTCCTTTTCTTTTTCATAATGTTTTTGATTGTTCAGTTTGTTCTTGAAGCCTATCCTATCCTATTTCTTTATCTTTCCTATGCTTTGCTTTTTATTTTTTTTCTTCTTAACAACTGTAAATAAACACCCAATACATTAGCTTCTTTCAAAATACTAAAACTGAAAATGTGTTTTCTTTTTTGTTTTTTTGTGTATAGTAAATCTTAAATATCAAAATTTAATATTTTTTATTGTAAAAACTCATATAAATAACTTTGCCCAAAAACAGATTCCAGTAACTTTAATAATATACCAAACTGTATATATATCAGTACCTCGGAGGTACAGAACACTATGTCCATTTTTGACCCAAAATACATTATTACGTATTCGTATTCACCTTTTTTCACTTTATACAGAGCTATAGAATTCTATTTCCCTAGACCAATTAATTGTAAGGTAAGTTACATAAAAATGTTTTTTTTATTTATTTTTTTTTTTGGGGGGGGGGGGGGGGGTGGTAGAGCATAACATCCTTATGTGCTCCAATTAGGGCAGGAAGGAGGGGTTGCCAACCTATTCTAGCCTGAGTGATTCATTTTGTACATATAAATACAATAAACAGTTCAGGAAATGAAATCTTTTAAAAATAAAACCAATTCAAATTGCTCTCCTGTAAAGTTATGGAAATGTGACATAGTGTTCTGTACCTCCGTGGTACATATATATATATATATATATATATATAAAATATATATATATATAACTTTAATCAACTTTAATCTAAACATCAAAGTATTATATTTTCATTTCATCACAAGTAACTCCAAGTACTTTCTAAAAGGTCTCAACTATCCCTCTTCAAAGTAGGGATCTTTTGTATAACCCCTGTTTTATTTTCATTATTAGTAAAATGAAGTTTCCACTTGTTTTAATGAAAAATCGTCTGTTCTTTACCTTGAGGATACATTGCTATGAAAGATTCAAATAATTGAATTCCTGCTGCATTTATTTAATTTATTTTTACTGAGATAGGTTTTGCAATTAAAGTAAAATTTGCTAATCATACTATTCCATAAATCTTTTTAAGAAACGCAAACTATCTAATACTAAAAGAAAAAATAATTGCCGAATTCTTATATTTTTAAACTAATTTTTCAGGCTAATAAATTTAACTTATTTTTAAAGAGATTGACAATTACTTATGATACATATGTACATACAATGATACAAAATTTCATTATTAATGAATTCTGTTAATCCTGAAAAAAAATCACTCTGCTAACCCAAAAATCAATAAATACATTGTAAATTTATTAGTAATACTGATAAAAATATATATAAGCATTTTTATTAACATATATATTTGTTGGTTACAATCAAAATGCCTTTCAAAAAAATAATAAGTTACACTACATAATATTCAATACTGATTTAATTTTTTTTTTTTTTTTTTTTTTTTTATGTTTTGTTTTTAGTTTTCTCCCTCAATCCCTTACGAATCTTTGATACATAATACATATTTACTATGAAAAAAAAACTTCCGGATTCAATTTAGTCATGTATTTTGTAATTACAACTATAAGTGTATAAGTGTCCTTTGATGTGATTACTATCTTAGTAATGAACCCTAACCCTGTGTTTAAGTTTTTTTTGGTGTTTACAAATCTATTTAAAATGTTATATTTCTTGTACACTTCATATTTTGAAATTGTGCATCAATAAATGTCATGCATGCCTCATAAATTATATGTTGTTCAGTAAACAAATTTATGACAGAACACACTTTATTACAGACAAATACTCAACTTGACTAAAATAAAGAGAACTACAACTCATATAAAAATCCAATTTTTCTATTGGGGAACTATATATCCAATAGAACCATTTCTTGTAAAAATATTTATTACTATAATTATCTTGATTTTGAATAAGAATCAAGTGTTTTTTTTTTTTTTTTTTTTTGTTTTTTTTTTTTTTTTTGGGCCTACTAAGGACCACGGGGCTCGCAGCTACTATTATTTATTTTATTATTTTTTTTTTTTTTTCATTTTTTTATATGCTATTTCGAAAAGAATATAAATCAAGCATTCACTGTGATTGGTAATTTTGAAAAAATTTCCCTGATGACTGGAATGACCGACATTTTAGTTATTCTCACACAATGTAAATAACAAAATCTTATAACACTGTTGACCCTTTTATAAGCATTTTATGTGTGTAGCTCAATGTGTTCTTAAATTAATTTCATACCTTTATTTATTGTGCTGTCGTCCTATAATCAGAATTGCTTTCATAGTCATATGTTGTTAATGTTGATCATAAATGTGTGCAATAACTATAAAGGCTTTTTCTATGCTTCTTAATTTTTATTTTTTTATTTATTTGTTTTGTTTTTTTAATTTAACTGAATAGTGTATTATAAACACTTTTTTTTTATTTAGCTCTCTTCCAGGATTTCATCTTGAGCCATTCTACAACACTGGTCATAGAAGCCAATACAATCTAGTGTTTTAAACATGTTCGATTTTGGATGTAGTATTGAACTGAATTATATTGATATTCTCCTATTATCATCTTAGTATCGGAGAATATATTTAATTATACTTGCATAAGTTTAAATCAAAGGATGCTTATAAGTATCACTATACAGGATTTGATTTTGCTACCTTCTTATCACAATGATTCATTTGAAATTCTTCAATATTTACACTATTTCTCATAAACACAAAATTTAGAGTAAAAATTAAAGGTTCTGCAAGACTAAGCATTTAAAAAAAATGTTTTGATCAAATAAACTATATTAGATACAATAGTTAGATATTTTACAGAGAACTTAGCAAATATAAAATTTATGTCATGGATATTGTCACTTAATACCTCAAAGATGAATACATAAATGCAATACATAGCTAAGTCAAATCTCTAAATATTCCTGCAACAGGCTGGGATCCAGTATCATTATGAAGTTTGGTATAGTTTGTCTCTCTTTTTGAATGTAAATTTGTTAACTATTTAATTGTTACATCTTCTATTATTTAGCTTTAGGGATATTTAACACTTTGACGACCAAGCCATTTCTGTTAATATTTCCCTGTGGACCAAACATTTTTTTTTTCGCTCAAAAGCTGCATTCAGCAGTTATATATCTATGTCATGCATTTTTATAATCATTAGCAACCATTTAATTATGGTGATTAGGGCAAAAATGTAGCTGGCCTATGTGCCCGCCAATGTCCTTGGGGCACTGCTCATTTTTTCTAAATCATAAAATAACCATTATTTCCTTTAATAGATATTTTTTTACTTCTCTATTGACATATTTTGATTTGTTTTTCATTTTCACACAAAAGATTACTGCACTGTTGGAAAAAAATGTATAAACCCCTTCAAGATTAGTTCTTTTTCCATAAAATGAATATGAGGATAACAAAAACCAGTACCTAGCTGTAAAAAAAAAAAAAAAATTAATTTCCAGAAATATTTATGGAATAACATACTAGGTTTATTATTCAGCAAAAATGTGTTGTTCACCTGATCAGGTATAAAACTGTTCTTTAGGTGATTGACCTGTCGAAACCCTTCCAACACCTTTTATTACCCTTTCACTATTTTCAATCCTCCTACCTCGCACCCTCCACTTTATTTAGTATGCTTATACCTCTTGTTGCAAATAGACATTACTTACTTAGTAGTACCTTTTTTGTAAGCTGGTCCATTTTTTGTTTAAAAATGTTTCGTGGAATATCTTCTCGTACCAAGCGTATCTTAGAGTTGGCAATGCAAAATTAATTGCCTTCCGATTCGATACCACAACAGTATTGGTAAATAATTTATCAGTTTTTCCAAGTCCTTAATAATTTTAATTAGATTAAAATAACTTAAAAATACGCTAAACAATAACAAATTAGCTTCCAGGAATTGTTATGACAATAGAATAAAGGTTAGCTCAACCCAAGGTGATAATTATGTTCACAAGAACCTTAGTTATCATAATAATAAGGTAATTTGATTGTAAGTATTCCTGGAACAAAATTGTTTGTGGGTTTCACTAGCGATCCTATGTGCCCACTGTGGTCCCCTTGGTAAGTTGCTGAGCGGGCCTATGTGCCCGCTGTGGTCGTTAAAGTGTTAATGACACATAAAAAAAAAAAATAAAATAAATCATGATTTTCCTGCTTCTATCAGAATCTGAATTGAAATTTCAATATTTAAATGTTGTTTTATTGGTACATATCTATTCATAAAACTATTTAATTGACATACATGTGTTTGAAATTACTCTCTTTCTCTGTTGCTCTCACTCTTTCTCTTTAATTTCTATTTTTTTTACTTTCTTCCTTTTTTCTTTCCTTTTTTCTCTCTCTCTCTCTTTTTTTTTTTTTCTCGATCATTTTCTGATTAGAAAATATATTACCATTTACCACTTGAAGGGATACAAATAGTAGTCTAAATGGGTTTAAATTCATACTAGTTAAAAATAACAAAAACCAAAACTAACTGAGCTAAAAGTAAACAAAAATGGAAGCTCTTAACAACATTCACATTTCTCTTGTTAAAACTTATTTGGCGATTATAATAAATACCTTCATTCATGCAGATATTATGTTTATAATTATGTAATAACAACAACCATCTATTGAGATTGTCCAAATAGCAAATACTTGCCAGGAACTAAAATTACCAGTTGACATCATTAATCATTATGATTTATTAACAAGAATTTAGAGTCTTTATAGTTACTTTCAGGTATAATCATTGTTAGTAATAATCAGGTTACATAAGACTTCATATTATACCAGATTTCATTATAATTATATTTGCTAGATTCTATAGTTATATCTTTAAAGATGTCTACAAAAATTAAAGAAGTTTCTCAAGACCATTTGAAAAAAAAAGAAAAAAAAATGTGTTAATCAACAAATTTTCTGGCATTTCTTAATAAATCCAAATAACTTAGCAAAAAAAAAGTACAATTCGAAGCAATATGGTTTCAAAAGGAAGCATTCCACAGTTTATTTATATATTTATTAAATTACTTGCTAAACCAGTTTCTGAGGCTAATATGATTTCTCACCATCATAATTATTTACTCCCTGGCTCTACAAGTTAGTGTAGCCCATGGCTTTCCGAACTATTTCCTTTCATTTACCTCTGTCTCCCACAGTGCCTCCAGTTTCGAACTCAGCTTTCACGCTGCATCTCTTGTTACTTTATCCTTCCAATGGTTTTTCGGTTTCCCTTTTTTTCTTCCTATCCAATATTATCATGTCCAGCATTTTCTTTTGTGTGCTTCATCCTCCTAACTAGGCCCGTCACAGTCTACTCGAATTTATATAATTAACAATGTACTTATTTTTCAGTATATCAGCGATTTCTACACTACTTTTCACCCTCCATCTTCTACCAACCTTTTTTGCACTATACATTTATCTTATTATTTTTAATTTTTGAAAACCTTCAATCTTTGTCTTCCACCACAGCTAAACACCATGTTTCCAATCTGTAAGTGACCACAGTTCTGATGAGAGAATGATAAAAATGAACTTTTATTCTTCTTGAGGAAATTTCAGAATTGAACAGTTTGCTCTTGGCATAATATGCCCTATTTTCAGCTATTATTCTATTTTATATTTCAGTGCTATTTTTATTCTCACTATTCAGACAGGAAATTTTGCTCACTTTTAAAGCTGAGAACATGAAGAGATATTTTCTATCTCTACTTGCATCAGGAGACACTAACATATATTTTGTTTTATTATGGTTTAGGATAAAAGCCTATGTTCTTGCTATTTTTATGATTAATTTGTGTGCCTCCTTCAGAGCTTCACTTCTGACTATTATTACCAAATCATCTGAGTATGGGCAGATCTGCCAAGATTTACTAGCCAGAGTTTCATTTTTCACAATATCCTTTACAACTAAGTGTAGAGCCAGGTTGAAAAATGAGCAATGTTTTACCCATCTTACTTGGTATATATATAATAAGTTTTTTATTATAATACTGGCTAATGCTTTATAAATATAGGGTGTTTAACAACCCCCTCTGTAATTAGAACAATTAATTATCTTTTCAATTATTTTTGAAGATGGAACATAGTAGTTCAGATTTCCATTATTTCAGTTGTTTTTTTTTTTTTTGTTTCCCATACTTCTTTAATTAAATCACAAATTATTTCTTTCAGTTTTGCAACCAAATTTTTTATTCCTCCAGACACAATACTGACTTCCCTAGGTGCTTATATTTTTTCAGGGCTCTAATCCCTTCTTCTATTTTGGCTTTTAGGTTTTTCTATATTCCAACTCATTCTTTTCATATTTTTAGGTTTATTCATGTTACATAATTTGTGTCTCAATCATGGTCTTGCAAGATAATGGTCGGAGTCACAGTTTGGACTTCTCATTGTTATTTGAAGAATGTCCATTTGTAACACGTTCATGATCAATCTTATTGAAGTGATCATATCACTTTCTGGTACTTTCCATCTCCCATTATGTATCTTGTCATCTGGGAAACAGTTATTCTTTATAATAAGTTTGTACACATCTGCACACTCTGCTGGTAGGATGCCATTTTCATTAGATATTTCAAGTAATATATATTTGCCAGCTACTCTGTTTAATGCTTCCTCTTTGCCAATTTTAGCATTAAAGTCGCCTAGAATAGATTTGGTAATTTTCTAGATATGTTCCTAAGATTCCATAAAATTCTTCTTTATTTTCTTCCTCTGCATCTTCTGTATCTTTAAAAAATAAATGAAGTCTCTTATGTTCATTTGAAAAAAATAAAAATAAAAATTTGATAATCGACAAATTTTCTGGTATTTCATAATGATTCCAAATAACATAGCAAGAAAAAAAGTGTAATTGAAAGCTATATGTTTTCAAAAGTAAGCATTCGCACAGTTTAATTATAAAAATATATCCATACCAGGCTCTTGCTAATATGATTGCTCACCGTAATATTAGGTTATATTATGAAAAGAATACATTGCAAATACTAATTTAAAATTTATAAAATTATCAGTTGCTTATTTATTTATAATATAATCAATTATTACTTTGTAAACCAATATGAACATTTGTTTACAGTTTTATCACTGCTACTTTGACTGATAAAGCTTAAGTTACTAATATAATTTTAATACTAATAATTCAAATACATTGAAGAATATAAATATGAGTTAACTCTTTAATTCATTGGTTTTTGGCATCATTTTTATTTTTTCTGACGCGTGTACCCACCATAAAAGTAAATTATGAGATAAAATATACATACGCTGATAAATTATCCAAAATTTATCAAATAATATGTATATTTAATGCAGTAGTTAGTCAACAGAAAAATTAATAGACTATGTTTAAATTGAAGGCGCACTAGCTGGAATGATCATTAGGATTCAGAAATATAGAGCTTCTTTAGAAGCTAGTGCAAATAGAATTATTTTATGTTTTATAGAATTATTTTATTATGTTGTTAATTTAATAACAGCTTTTTTTTTTTCTCAAGTAGATTGATGAATGTGCAATTTAAATAAAAAGATGTGTGTATATATAGTGTTTTCAAGTCTATTTGAACCACTTCCGGATCACTGGCAACCCTAACCAAAGTAATTAAAAGCGTTGCAGGAAAAGAATATTGGAATATATCATTTGGACTTTATTCATGAACTTATAATGTCAATGTAAACCTATAACGTCAAGCTGTGATAAATATTGCAGGATGAATAGCCCTCTACATCTTTATTCAAATCCAATTTTAAGTAAAAAGAAAAAAAAAACATTAATTCACAGAAGATGTTTAGGAATGTGGTTACATTGACAGTATTGGGTTATGACCTTTATTTCATAAATTAAAACTATGGTCAACTAATTTGTTCATAACATCTTTTAAACATTTTTTTTTTTTTAATACATAGTTGTAGTTATATTCTTCTGTTTTTTTTTTTTTTAAATTTAAACTATTTTTTATTGTATAGGTTTTCAAATTGTTAACATTCAATTCTGAGTTAGATTTTTTTTATATACTACATAGGGTAAATCACTAATTACGGTCACCTTGCCAGTTATGGGTAGAATAATAAAATTTTCATAATGATAAAGAACTGCTTCATTTATTTGTGATATCACCAAAAGAAATTTTCTGAAAAGGGTTTAAGATTCATTTTCTTATAAAACTCTCCCTTCTATCCCTTTCCAGTAGCCATCAAAAATATTTTCTTTTAAAATGCTTTCTTTTTTTTTTTTTAGAGTCAGATTGTTTTTTAAGAGTGACGATTCTTATAGAGTTATTGTGAAATTGCTTCATTAATTTTTAGTTTTTGAGTTATGTATTTTTTCATTAGAATTCAGGCCAAAATATTTCATAATTTTTTATGAAAAATAGTTATATGAGTTATGGTCAACATTATCCATTTTGATTTCTTTGGTGTTACAAACATTCTACTAAAAATAGAATTTTCTTTGTTTGATTATGTCATTTTAAAGCTTAAATACTACATCCTTTCTTAGTAATGGTCATGTTTGACCTTCTGTTTTTTAAGTGACCATTACTAGTTAATATAGTTAAATTCCGTACCTCAGGATGGCTACTGATGTTTAAAGAAAACTGAAATTATTGAAAGATTATTCTCAAAAAATACATTCCAATTTCTTATGTTTTATTTACTTTATAGTGGGAATGATTATCATATTGTATGCCATCACTGCTTATGTAGAAAAACAAACAAGAAGTAAATTATACTATGATAAATAGTTATTTAAATTTATTTTTAACTATCATTTCATTATGGTTATCTAAACTAATTTGTAACTACAAAGCTTGTGAATGAGTGCTTCGTGTGATTGTGTTTTTAAACATATATATTTTACTTTTTTGCTGTATTAGTATTTAGATAATTTTTATAGTGCTAGTTGTTCATTAATTAATAGTAATTTTTAAATTATTTAAAACATTTGTTTAAAGATTATTTTGTCACAGGACCATAAACAGTACGAAATGCCCATTACTGGTATTTTTAGCTCTAGGTAAAAATTATAAAAGTTTATTTGAAAAGAAGCTTTAGCATATTTGTCAATTTTACATTCAGACAGAATAAAGTTTTGAGAATCTAAATATGTATCCAAAGATATCTTCTTAAAAGCTGTATCAACGAAATTCCATCTTAAATGAACCAGCCCCCTTAGCTATAACTATAACTTGTGATTTACCCTATTACATGGAATTACAAATGAAAAGAGAACAGAGTATAACTCACATTCAAAAAGGTACATATAATGATACCAAAAAATTTATTAAATTTTTTTTAATTTGGAAAGGTTTGCAACTTTAGGGGCTAGATACCTTAAGTAATTGGTTCAAATAGACAGAGTAATAATCAACCTATGTGTGATATTCAATTTGATTTTGATATTTGTGAGTGTATATGGAAATATATATGCACAATTTATATCTAAACAAGTTTACCTATTAAATTATCATTATTGTTAAAAATATCAAACAGGAAAAGCTTATTATGTGTATTGATTGTCCTATTGCTTTATTTGATAATTATATGTTAGTGGTGTTATATACACCTTGTGTATTATTTGTATGTGTGTTGTCACTGTTTTATTTTGTTTTTGTTTTGGAGTGAGTGTTATTAAAAATGATAATTTTTTACAAGCTCATAGTGCTTTAGTAACAATTTGTTTCTCTAAACAGCTTGCTAGGAGCATGATTGTGAGTACTTGCTTCATTTATCTTGGCTTATATTGTAAGCTTTTATTCTAGTAAATATGATTAGATATATAAATTGCATTAACTAATGTATTAGTGGGTTAGAAACCATGCTATTTGGATGCAATAAATAAATAATATTCAAATAGTTAATACGAAAAATGTTGCTTTTATTTTTCAATGTGAGAAGGGTTAATATAAAGAGTAAATTCTATTTGTTTTTTTTCAGTATTTTTATTAATTATTTTCTTATATTTATATATAACCAATAAATATTTAACCCCAAGGTTGGGGAAGTAATTTGAGTAATTGATCCAGTGCAAGATCCTATTAATTAAATATGATTTACAGAGAACTTAAGATTAATACTAATCATGATCTCATGGTAATATTACAAGATATCTTAAAAATTTCATTTTTTCTTGACATTTATTAATAGAAAAATTGAAATCTGATTTCTTTACTTATTATTATTATTTTTTTTTTTTTCTGAAAATAAAGAATTTCACAGATATCGTCCAGTATCAATATAAAAAATATTCCAAAAAATGAGTGGGCTATTTTTTTCTCTGTCACAAACTGGAATAAAAAAAATGTAAAATGCTAGAAACAAAATAAACATTAAAAGTACAAGTGTTAATTTCAAATTTTCAAAGTTACATCCAAATAATAGATTAATTATCTGCCCCATCATGATGAAAGAAAAAAAAATGTATAAGCTTGGAACTTAAGGAACTAAATGCATGGTTATGTTACTAATACTGAAAAGATGGGTCATTCAATATCTAACAAGAAAAGAAGATTGTAATATTAATAAGATTGAGAATTGTCTTAACTAAATCAGTTCTGTAAATGATTGTAGATCCAGGTGTTAATTGTCAGGTAATGCTTGTCATCTATCTAACAAATAAAACACAAAAAGAAAGGAACAACTTCAAATCTTTTCATAAGATCACAATAAATTGGTTAATATTTGTGATCGCATTGAAGACCTAAAATGATTTTCAAACCTATAGGAAATGATAAAACTGGATAAGCAAAGCATGTTATGGTAAAAACAGTGATAAAAGTTTAAATTTACGATAATGTTTAAAGATTTATTTTAAATATTGTAGTAAACAACAAATGAGGTTTTATTTTTTTACTAAAACTTCATATACTCTGTATTTTTCTTGATGTAGGAAGTTATGAAATTGCTAAATGCTTACCTTTACTGATATAACAAGTGATGTATTGCATTAAATTATTAAATAAAAAAAAAATTATAATTGAAATTTTGATCAAACTGGAAAATGGAATGATCCGTGTGTGATTTTTTAAATTTTAATTTTAGTATGAGAATAGTTTTATAAACATGCAATCTTTATAAGTATGATTTGACATTCATGTTTGTTTTATTAATAATAATAATATTAAAGTGAATAAGTATTATGAGATAGACATTATATCTGGGAAACTATAAAGTTCAAGCAAGCACTTATTTTAAATTTGATTATTTTGGTATAATTCAACACCTTGTTTTAAGTTAATTAGCACATCAAGTTGATATTTCAAAAGTCCTGTTGGTTTTTGGGCAATTAAAAAATCCAATGAATCAATAACTATACGATAACTTTATTCATTAAAATAATCTCCATTACAACTAATAACTTTATCCCACAGTGATGCAAGATTCCAAATACCATTTTTAAAAAATGACTGATCTTTGCTGGTGCAAAACTGATTTAGTTCCAATTCTAGTCTTTGCTGTTTATCAAAATATTTCTGCCGGAGACAATTGTCGAGAGATCTGAAAAGGTGATAATCGGTGGGTGAAAATTTGGGAGAATATATTAGATAGGGCAATATTTCCCATCCAATTTCTATTAATTTATCCTTAGTCAACTTTGCAGTATGTGGCCTATTATTCACCTCTGATAACTTGTGAGGGACCCAAGAGAGCATCATCCTTCAAGTGTTTAATCGCATTGACGAAATTTGGGAAAAAATCAAAAGCTTTACGCTCAGAGTGTACCTTCTTACCAAACACAGAGCATATTTTTTGAGCGGCTTTACTTGCCTTCAAGCAAAGTTTAAATTCATATAATAAAATTGACCGAATTTGAATTTCAACACTCACCATTTTAATATATTTCTTTAAACATTTAGCAGTGACAGGATTAAAAGATAATCCCTATTTCAAAGACAGTATACAATATTGGAAAAGGTCAAATTGAAAACAGAATTATAAAAAAGACGATACAGACCAAATAAATGTCCAAAAAAGGACAGGACTTTTGAAATGGCCTGGTATTTCCATAATAAAAATTACACATTTTATTGCAGCTGTTGCTCTTCCTCTCTAGACTTTCATATTAAAATATTTTATGACTGATAATCAGTTTACAAATGATTAATATTTTTAATTTTTGCTCCTATATATATTTTTATTTTGAATTACAGGGCGGGAGTATGCCTAATACGAGTAGCAGTGTACCATTCCTGCTGAGCTCGTCAATGAATAGTATCCGGTCGCGGAGACCATCAGCTTGCCTCTCTGGCTCACAGGGTTCTGGTCTGTTGCAGCAGCTGGGCTCTGGCATGGTAAGACAGCTCTCATCACAGCAGGTCAACGGAAGGGCATTTCCTAGCTGCAATGTAAGGCAATGTCCTTCCCTCTCTCTCTCTCACTCTCTCTTTCTCTGTTTTTTCTTCATCCATTTCCACCCTAAGATTTCCTGTTCTGGTCCTTTTCTCTTTATTTGTGTTGTCCTCACATTTCTGTTTGACTGCACTCTGAATGAATGCATGTTAGATAAGTTTAGAACAATTAGCTGACCGTGAATTTTTTCAGTGATTTCAACTAAAGTTTTAATTGAAAAGAAACAAAAAACTCGTTATTATTAGGAAAACTAATCGAATTGAGAATTTTTATGTACTTATATAAATATAAATTCACAACTTATGAATAAATAATAAATTATATTAATAATAAAAACATGTGAATCAAGCTTATTGGTGAGGCAATGAGATGATATTCTTTACTATTACATTAGTAAGTCTCAATATTAGTTACAATTCAAAAATATTAAAGACTAGATAATTTTGAGTTTGTAAACTTTCTAAATTGTTAAATAGTGAATCTGATGAAGAAGAAGTGAGGTGGACAGTATATAATGACCAGTAGAAAATGGAATACATCTCCTTTCTATGACCATATTGAGGAAACAATTGCAAAAACAAAATAGCGTTAAGATGGGTTTTATTATTATGTTAGCATTAATTTCATTTCAAGATGAGATCTTGTAAAAAAACTATTCTATAAACAATTTTTTATTCATCGATATAAACTGAACTAATAATAAATTTATGTTAAATACATATCTTTGAAACAGGTCTAAACGTATTTATCATCAGATATCAAGTATCTCATAATTTGTACTTATATACAAATACTTATATACTTATTCTTTTAATTAAATTATACCAACTGTTTAAATTATCTGTTGTGGAGTTATTATTAATCATGGTTAAAACTGTTTCTTATAATAATATATAAGGTAATAATATATATTGAAGGCTTGGGGACCTTGTGCTTATAGAAAAACCTGATTCTAATTTTTTCTGATTCTTGGGACCATTGCCAGAAATGTAATCCAATCACCTCATTTATATCTTGTAGGAATGAGCCTATAGGAAATGTTTTCTATCGATGCCTCTGACCATGCAAAGTTCACTAATTTTTTTGTAATGTGAAAATTTAATATACCATACCTGGTTATAAATAGGGTTCTTTCAGGTTAGAAAATAAATATTCTATCAGCTAAATGATCTCGCTTTAAATTACTTATCATAAAATGTGTTAGTTAATATAAAAAAATAATTCCTCTATGGAAGAATGTTTCCAATAAATTTATTCGAATAAAATTAAATCCGTCACAAAATAGCATAAACCAGCCTATATTATTAGCAGTCATCAGTACCATATACTGGTACAGTTGAAAAATTTTACAGAAATTAATTGACTAAATTAATTATTAAATAAAACTAATTAGAATAGTGTACTATTTAGCCTGGAAGTTCCTATTACCTTTTATATTATAAAAAAATAGGTACTTTTGTTTTCACTTTATTCTTAAGCTTATTGAATAAGTGAAATCACTAAAGTACAGCTATTTTTAATTTTTATTTGACTCTAGTGAAATAAATCAGAAAATACAAAATTTGATGCACTGATTGAGTTTCAATGTAGATATTAGTTCTCTATAGTAAAGTTAGATTAGAGGATCTATTCACATTAGATATTTTTGTAAATACATTTACATTAATAAACTTTATTTAGATATAAAAGTTTTTAAACACTTATAAATTACCTTTTATTTGTTTGTGAGTATGAGAGTGTTTGTGTGTGTGTGTGTGCACTCAGGTATTGTGTGCTTGTGTGTTTATTGCTATTTATTGTTTTCATGTTAAGTTCACCTTAACATTAAAACGAGATAAATTAATATTTTTTACTCAAAACCATTCATTAACAACACATGTTTAATGATTTAAACATTTAACATTTAAATTTTCAAAGCTATATAACTTTTAGTTACTATCCAATATTAAAAATATGTAATACCTTTTAAGTACAGATTCATTTTGATGGTAAATGTTATGTACTTCCCCATCAAAATTGTTTAAATATTCATAAAATTAAATGTTTTTAAATGAACCATTAAAATAAATTTTAAAGAGTTTTGGCATAAAAGTAATAATGCCTCTACTATTAAAAATTTGAGATTTTCACAGGTTTTATAAAATATGGCTTAGTTAATTCTGGAAATAAACTTAATACCAATAGAAAACATTTAGTAGTTCAAAGTAATTTTTTTTTTTTTTAATTTTATTTATCCACACCCATAAAAATAAAAATTAAAAATCAATGGAATGTATTACATTATAAAAATATACTCCTCGACAAAATTATAGGCCACTACAATTTTTTTATCAAACATAAATTCTAATTGATGAAACTTTATATAAATATTTTAGGTTACTGTAGCTTTCCAAATGGCAAATGAAAACTAATATAACACAAATTTATTTTTTATTTGAATATAAAAAAAAAACAAACATGCAAATAACCAAAACAAAAATATAGACCACTTTATTTATATATCTATTATCTCATAGTAGATGTACATATCAGCAATGTGTTGTCCTAATGTTTCTCTTCAACACTTTACCCAATTGATTTGGAAGAGATAATAATAAGTTTTTTATATACCTCTGATGGATATCGACCCACTTTGCTATGATGCAAGTTTTGAATTAATCGATAGAGTTAAACTGTCATACATATTTTTGTTAAAAATTATTATACAAAAATTTATGTATTTACAATATATTATAAAAGAGAAAAAAAATGTCCTGCTCCCATACTTATATTTAGGTTTGTTTGTAGGGTGTCAGGAGGCATAAAAGAATTTCAAAAAGTAAATTTGAAGTCTCCATGGAAATTTCAGAACTAACAATTTCCCACAAAAAATTTAAACTCATAGCATTGAAAATAGGTTGTTTCATTACATCAGATTTATTAATACCTATGTAGTGATTGTTTTAGATTATGAGATTAATTAATGGAAATATATCCTCTGTGCAATACATGCCCAGATTTTTCAGTTGGGAGTGCTTTTTTTGTGTCCATAACCCATGGACCGGGCTAACCTAAAACCAGTAGATGACCAAGAAAAGATTTAAATCAGTACAATATATTTACTATTATTTTTTTAACCTTTTGAATTTATTATGTAATTAAGTTCTACATCAATGATAAATCTCTAAATCAAATAACAATTCTCATTTAAAAATTAAACAATGATTTTGTTTAAACACGATGCCAGCAGTATGGCCATACTAAAACCTATTGCAACCATTCCCCAAAATGTGTTAGATGCGGTTCAAGATCACGAAAGCACCTCCTGCACTAAAACAAGAGAAACTGCAGCTACCTGTGCCAACTGCGGAGGGTCACATCCCGCCAATTATAGGGGATGCCAAACCTTAAAAGAATTGAAAAGAAATCGGAACTCCCAAAATGATCAACAACAGAGATGTTCAGGTATGAGTAGGAGCATTATCCTATCGGTTCTTCCAAATGAAAACCCATCAGGTGTGAACTTGGTTAATGGTCTAAATAACTTAATCCAGCCCCTTTTTGGTCTTCTACAAAAGATTTCTGAGGTAACTGAAGCTTTCCGTCGTGCATATGACCCTTAATCAAATGACTGTGGGCTCCATGTCTGTCATACTATGGAATGCAAACGGACTAAATCAACACAGGACTGAAGTCGACATATACTTGCACGACAAACGGATTGACATTGCACTAATAACAGAAACACATTTAACACCCCGAACTAAATTTTACATCCCAGGTTACAAAATATATAGAACAGATCACCCAGACAATACACCTCACGGAGGTACAGCCATCCTCATCAAAACTGCTCTCAAACACAATCCATTACAATTACCCATAAGACCAGACATTCAAGCAACAGCCATCATACTATTAACCCGACAACACAGCATTACGTTTGCTGTGGTTTATTGTCCTCCGAGGTATGCTCTGATGCACACTATGTTCAGTGATTTCTTCAGACGTCTTGGTAGATGCTTTATTGCAGGAGGCGACTACAACGCCAAGGATCAGTCTTGGGGTTCACGACTGAGTACTCCACGAGGAAGAAACCTAAAATGTGCCCTCCATGAGCTTTCATTGGATACAATATCACCTGACTCACCTACTTATTGGCCAACTTCCAGACAAAAAACACCAGACTTACTAGACTTTTTTATTACCAGAGGACTTAGAACTATACCTTACAGCATAAGTACAAGCTCACATCTTTGTTCTGATCATTCCCTTGTGCATTTATTACTATTTGAAGAACCCTGTGAAGCAAAAAAAAAGCCGACTCTTACTACGGCAAAACTGATTGGGATGCATTTAGAACCTTTTTGAACGACTCTCTCTCAATTCCTTTATCTATCAAGACTGAAAATGAACTGGATGATGCAGTAGAATATTTCACTCAGAACATACTAGAAACTGCGTGGTCTTCTTCAGTTCCCACGCATAGAAAGTCGGAAAAGCTACCCATTTACCCTCAATACATAAGGGATTTGATCAGAGCAAAGAGAAGAGCTCGGAGCATATGGCAGACTGACAGATTGCCCTCAGACAAACAAACTTTTAATAGACTCAATAACGAACTCAAGCGACAGATACTAAAATTTAAAAGAGCGAACTACAATAATTACATTAGTAACCTTAAATCTGATGACGGAAGCTTATGGAGGCGTACTAGAAATCTTACCGGGCATCGTGAAGTCCAAGCACCCCTCCGAAAGGAGGATGGCTCTTGGGCCGTGACCGATGGAGAAAGATCAGAACTTTTTGCTAAACATCTTTCAACTGTGTTTACACCACATACGAACTGAAATAAAATTGAACATGACAAACATATACACAGCACTTTAGATGTACCCCTTCAACTGACATTACCTCCACCTCCCTTCACACCAGCTCAAGTTGCCGAACAAATAAAAAAGTTATCGAAAAGAAAAGCTCCTGGCTATGATCTGATCACTGCTAGAGTTCTCCAGCAAATGCCTAGGAAAGCTCTAGTGTTCTTAACTACTATTTACAACGCAATACTAAGGACTACTAAATTCCCTCTACAGTGGAAATACGCACATATTACAATGATTCACAAACCAAACAAAGATAAAAATATCCCCTCATCATACCGACCTATTAGCTTACTTTCTGTCTGTTCCAACATTTTCGAGCATTTATTAATCAAAATACTCTCTGATATACTAACAAAACTGAATGTAATATCAGACCATCAATTTGGATTTAGAACACAACATTCGACTATACATCAATTACACTGAGTTACTGACTACATATGCACGGCACTAGAACACAAATTGTATGCAACTGGAGTATTTCTGGATGTTGCTCAAACTTTTGACAGAGTCTGGCACCAAGGGCTTTTCTTTAAACTAAAGACGATACTACCACCGACCTACTATCTTATTCTACAGTCCTTCCTTTCTGATAGATCTTTCTCTGTCCGTCTTATTCTACAGTCCTTTCTTTCTGATAGATCTTTCTCTGTCCGTCAAGGCTCAGAGCTTTCTTCTATTAAGTTGGCGTCAGCAGGAGTGCCACAAGGCTCAGTGCTTGCTCCATTACTCTACATCATATACACACACGACATTCCAATTAGCTCTGACATTCTTACAGCGACATATGCAGACGACACAGCAATTTTAACAAGAGATAAAAATCCGAATCATGCTTCACTGACTCTACAGCATCACTTGTCAAAATTACATGACTGGCTTAATATTTGGAAAGTACATATAAATTACGACAAATTGCAACACATTACATTTACACTTCGACTTGAAACATGCCCACCAGTTTTTCTTGACAGCACACCGATTCCTCAAACAGACACTGTACACTACCTTGGTCTTACGTTTGACCGAAGAATGACATGGGGTCCACATATAAAGAAAAAAAGTAAAACGCTTAACCAAAGACTAAGACTTTTATATTCACTCCTCTCCAAACGTTCTACTCTACAACTTAAAAAAAAATTAACACTTATACTTATTACTGAAACCTATTTGGACATACGCTTCTCAGATATACGGGACAGCTAAAAAGACACATATTAACAAACTCCAAATCTTCCAGCAAAAACATTCAGGACAATTACAAAAGCCCATGGTACGTAAGCAACATAACTTTACATACTGACCTACGCATCACAACAGTTAAAGAACAAATACAAACCTACTACAAACGATTCCACGAAAAAACTACATGGACATCCTAATTAACAAATAAACAACATGGCCACAACATATATTCCCGACAACACACAGAGAAGACTAAAAAGGAGCTGGATGAGAGACCTCCTTGACTAAAATAATAAAATAAAATAAAGACTGGAGATGCCGCTGGGTTCTGCTCCCTCTCATGCCTTTCAAGCTATTTAAATTTGTACCGCAAATTCAATGGTTGTCAAATTTTATTTGACAGATGTCAATAAATATATAAAGTCAAAAAAAAAAAAAAAAAAAAAAAACACTAATTAAATAATGATTAAAAGAAAACTATTAAATTTGCCCATAAACCAATTTCGTGTAATTTAAAAAAAAAAACTATATATTGCATTTTTACAATTTGGATTTTCGCAAAGCTAGAAAAAAAAAATGCATTCTCACTGAATTCTGGTCTTTGCTAACCACTGATTACTACCAAGATTTCAAAGTAAATAATAAATATATGTATAAATTATTAAATACATAAATCAAAAATGTTCAAAAGTATATTTTGTTCAATATATAGCAAATAACATATATTTTCAAAGCATTTAATTGTATTTTCAGTCATGTTATTCCATATTTACTTTACTTTACTCAGTAACTCTACAACCCAGGAATTTGTGGAATCGTATTAAAATTAAGGATCAGAATGGACAGAAGTGGGAAGTGCTTCCACGAGAAGTTAAACATGATCCTAAAATTCTTTTTATGAAAATCATAATTTGATTGAGCATCTACATTAAAAATTTAAACTTAATGTCATAAAGAAAGGTTTTTCACACCATCTGCTGTGATAGCATACCAGATTTCTTAAACTAATTAGCTTAAATTAATTCTACTTAATGCTATCATAATTTTTCACAATTGTTCATAAAGGAAAACTGATGATTGTCTGGTAAAACAAGAACACTTCCACAATCCAACCGATTTCTTGTTATCCAAAAGGGAATCTCAAATTTATCAATGATGTATTGTTTACAGATATCTATCACAACCTAAAAGATCTTTACCTAGAGGAAAGATTCAAAAGCAATTTAGCCCAAAAAAACCTTTAGAAACCCAAAATTGAATGCTTTAGTTGTGCATCTGTGAAACAGTATTGGAAAGAGCTTTTATTTTGTAATCCTCTAGAGCATAATAAATTTAGAAGAAGAATAAGACGTAAAACTTAGTACTTCTAAGGTGAATAAACCCTTGTTTATTACTAATCAGAGAAGTGGTAACTCTTTATTTGCCTAATTCCAGATTCTTATGACATTAGGCAATATTTTAAAATGGTTTATTTATATTTTAGGAAAAATAAAATTATTATTTTTAAAATCTTTCAACTTTTATTCACATTGGTGGATGATTTCTTTTTCCAAGCTAATAAATCATGATTTATAACAACTGCTTCAACAAATATTTGAAATATAAAAATGTGGTAATGGTATTTGGAATACATATATATATATATGATTTGGTTTATCAATGTCATGTAGTAATAATTATGTTACTTTGTTCCAA
The DNA here is from genome assembly GCA_003667255.2 of Euschistus heros. Classification (NCBI taxonomy): domain Eukaryota; kingdom Metazoa; phylum Arthropoda; class Insecta; order Hemiptera; family Pentatomidae; genus Euschistus; species Euschistus heros. The sequence continues at coordinate 101,744 of RCWM02000896.1, forward strand.
TGCAATCCTTTTATATTCATTTGTTTCCTCGCCTGTTTTAAAAATTTGCTCCTCCTGCATGAATGTGTTTTGCATCCTGGTTTGCTGTGGAAACCAACCTTGTGGTTATTGATGTTTTTGCTTCATTGGAAAGGTAAATTAAAAACAGGATATGTTATATGAGAATAGTTTATATTTTAATTTAAAATAAATATTTTAGAAATTTTATCTGACCATCCTGCTCATCCTTTGAATACTTTGTAGAGTAAATAAATGTGATGTAGATGTGTACGAATAGATCATGAGATGTCATGTTCTATTGAACCATTTATGTTTGTAGTTAGTAAGATATTTTAGATTTAAATTACCCTATCAAATTCCCTCTCTTGTCTGCTTCTTTTATCCATCATACATGGGACTTGTAATTAAAAAAAATAAAGAAAGATAGGAAACACTTATAACCATTTTATAAAGATGGTAGATTTATAAATATATATATATATATTATATATATATATATATATATATATATATTTAATTTTTTTTTATTTAATAGTAAACAAATATTTACTGTGTCAAATTAGGTATTTCCATTAGTGCTATTGATAGCTTCATCAGTATATTAACAAAATAAGATTAAATTAACAGCTCATTGAACTAAATTGACCACCTGTATCACTATCATTTGTTAATCAATCTGGCTTCGTTTATTTACTTAGTTTTTCCTTCAGCAAAATAAAATTTTATTTATTTTAACAAACAATAAATACACTAGAATAGTTAATATAAACATAAAATCATTATTTTAAATTTTAAAATGATTACCAATAAACAGTGTAATAATAGCATTGTAATGAAATCATTGAAATATTGAATCCTATTTCCGAATTAGGTTAGTAACTATGGAAAGTAGAACTGCAAGTGTCAATGCATTGTAGACAAAATACTTGTTTAAAGAATTCAATAAAGAAAAAGAAAAACATATAAAATACAAAGTTTTTTGTTATTAATTTTTTTTTTACAGAATGTTTAAATGATGCTAAACCATTTTATACTATTGACACATAGTGAAAATACTTCATATTGTCTTTATTCATTATTAAATTGTCTTTATTCATATCATATAAAAATACTTCATGTCATCTTTAAGACAAGCGCTCTCAGAACACATCCAACCCACCTGGCCTGACTTAGTTGTGTTTGCTGGTTTCCAGTTTTGGATGTTGAATTTATAGCTTTTAGTCAGTCGAAATGCTATTCAACAACTACATCCTTAACCATCTGTTGACCACAATAGTAAAAATGCAAAATCAACACCTAGGAAATTTCATCAGCATCCATATTTATTTAGCCTGGCAACAAACATTTTCTAACCAATTGCTTATAACTACTACTGTATCTTCAAAAAGGCTGTGTGGTTTTATCAGGAAGGACACAAATTTCAAATATTGAGCCCAATTTTTTTTTTTTTTTAATTCCTAGTCTCTGACTAATACCTCAGCACAGGTTAGAAAGGTGTTTTATACAAATGATTCATTATGTTTATAGACATCTGCTCTTGTTTGAATAAATCAAGCTCAACAACCTCTAATACCTACATGAGTGAAATAGTATTGAATAGTATCCATCCATCTCCATTCAGCTTTCATACATTTTTTAAAGTCATCTTGTAGCTGCATCTAAGGCTAAAACCTCTTTATATTGCATATTCTGATCTTATTATCAGATTTGGAATTTGTTTGAAGAACCAAATGAACTTGCCTAGAAAATATAGTTATGGGTTATACTTGAAGTTACTGGGGAAACCCACTTTCTTCACAAATCAGTTGTACAGTAGGTCTCCTAACCAAAAATTATTTGCTTAGAATGTCCATTATCCCTAGAGTCAAATACAACTTCATGACAAAATGTAACATTCATTATATGTATTATCATTTAAATTCACGAATTCTTATAGCTGCTTTTACACAAGATATATGTATGATCAAATTTGGTTGCTAGGGTGTTTTAACCACAGTGTTACATTTTTTCTGATATTAAACATTATTTTAACTGAATGCCAACTTAACTAAATTGTTCCTACTGATGATATCTGTAATAAATGTTAGTCTCAAAAGATGTAATTAACTTTCATAAACTTTGTTGTATATATTTGATATCTAACAACAGAAATGAATTTCCTTCTTCTATCTAGAAGACAGATTTTTGCAGTCCAATTTAGACTTGCTAATAGGTATTATAAATCTTTTTATTACTTCACAATATATTTCTCAACATATTTTCCCAGGTAGAGAATTTGTTGAGAAAAATTTTCTAATGTACAAACATTACATGTATTAAAATGTAAAGCACTTTAGCATTCTCAAGTTTAAACCCCCCATAACGGGGGGGGGGGGGGGGGGGTGATTTCATTGCAGATTCATGGGATTAATCTGGAGCTCCTCTCTCTGACTAGAATATGTTTAAAGTCTTTATTATAACAACTTCTTCCTCCTATAGTAAGAGTACCCAAGACATATGACAAGAAACCATAACATCTTCAAGAAAGAATAACATTTCACTGCGTCCTTATAATTAATCTAACCTTACCTAATTCAGGTAAAACGAAATATATCGTTAGTAGTAGAAACGGTGAACATTTTTGTGATGTAGATATTTCCGGGATAAAGTTTGAACACGTTCAGCAATTCAAATATCTAGGATCTATTATATCAAGGAAAAGAGAAATTCAAGAAGAAATAAGGCCTAAGTTAAAAGTCGGGCATGCTTGTTATTTCTCGGTCGCAAAACTACTCAGTTCGCGCTTACTCTCCAGAAATTTAAAAATTAGGATATACAACAATTATTATACTACCAACAGTTCTCTACGGGGAACAACGCAGTTAAGGGGAGAACAACGCCTTAAAATTTTCGAAAATAAAGTACTGCGAAGAATATTTGGTCCGAAAAAAGGATGAAGGAACAGAAGAATTTAGAAAGCTTCACATTGTAAAGTCAAATGGGCATGTAAAGTATTTGGGTGTAGTAATGATCGAATTTCGAAAAAAGTAATCAGTTTTGAGTCGTCGGGTAAACGATCGAAGGATTGACCGAGACGAAGATGGGAGGATTGCGTCAGGGCCGACCTGGGGGATTTGGGTTTTGGAGGAGTGGATTGGAGGGAGGTGTGCGGTTAACGGATGGTGCTGTCAGCATCGAACGTCAAAGCCTTCATTTAATATTATTATTATTATTACCTATTTAAGCATCTTTCCTTTTAAAATGTCAATAAATTGATAATACTGTACAATGGTTAGGATTCTAAGATTATATTTCTTTATTTTATTATTTTATTACTTAACTTAAACTTTTTTAGTCACACTTTTTGATAAACAATTGTTTTGATATCTGAAAATTGGGATAAACTCTGAAATTCTACTAGTATAAGACACGTTATTTATTCACAAAACCTCTATCATAATGTCAAAAGTCCAGCATTTCCGCCCAGTTATGCAGTATAGTGTGTTCAAACAATGAAGGCACCTACAGCATTTGTAATGTAAAGTAGAACCTCCACTAATCCATCCAATAGTCGAAGCGTAACGGTAAAAAGGTTGGATTAACGGAGGTTTCACTGAAGCACATGTTAGCAGCACAGGTAAAAAAGCATGGAGACTAGTGGAGGGGGCTTACCTTTCAATAGCCAGGGCAGGCAGCCATTTTGGAGTGCACCGTATTATCAGTATATTAGCTGCTTATCAGTTCAAATTTTGGTTTCCTAGTTTTATACTTTTAGTTATTTTATTTTAGTTATTTATTTACTTTAGCGATTTACTAATTTTATTTATTACGTACCCATTCCATTGCCCTAGCCCATATGGAATGCAAGTCGGCAGTTGGGAATAGAAGTCGTGGCCGGTTAGTTTTTGGTCTCGCCCCTCACGGAACAATATACGGGAAGGGCCTCTCCATAGTACTATAAATGAAAAAAGTAATGGAAATAGAAACGTATGTTTTATGCACCAATAAACTAATTCGTTTGCATAGAAATATTTTAGCTAGCTATTTATTTATAGGAGTATTGGCCATAATAAAATTGTATTGTGTTTGGTTTATAGTAAACTTACGTTTTTTTTTTTTTAAATTGTTCATAATGAAGTATGCTATAAACGTGTTGATAGGGATGTATAGAGCAAAAACCATTTTAAAAAAAATCACAATTTCTGCCACGTTTTTGAGATTGTTCGTACATCAAGATACTAGCTGAAAGTACCCTGCTCCGCTACGGTTTAATATCATTAGGATTAAGGACAACTTAAATTAGTAAAAGTTAAGCTAAACGTTGAAAATTATTATTACTTAAATAAACCTAAAGAATTCCATTCTTAGAATAATTCCAATAAGTAAATTTGACAATTTGCAAAAGTTAATTTTATATTATTTTGATATTCCTCCAGTGAAGCTTCGAGGCAGCACTACCATCTTACCTAGCTCTGATACCAGACCTTCAGCTTTTCTTATGGCATACTTTAAGTGAATAAAGTCTCAACTTCTCAACTTTTTTGATTTTTTCGAATAAAGTTTAATCTTTCTGTTTCTATTTTTGCGTACATATCAAGCATAAATTCGTTGAGGGAGATTACGAAATTAAAGTAAATAAGGTTCTTCACCTCCTCGCTCCATCAACATTTAGGCTTAAAAATCAGCTGCAGATACAGTTTTCTCAAGTGGTGTATTGGTGTTTGGGTCACGCTGAGGGATGTTAATACTGTACCTATCTTCTCCAAGGGAGAACATGAGACGATACTGAAGAGAATCATACACTTGATAGAACTCACTGATTGTTATCAGTTTTTTGTCCCTACATCGAACTGGTCTTACATGTCATCACCAGAGAACATGAGTCTTTTAACCTCCTCTTTAACATAAGTCTTTTAATAGCTTCTCGTCACGAAACAACTCAAACTTGTAAGGGTCCACCTCTGCAGCCACCATCACAGTTCACAGAAAGTACCATATTATAAGGTTTCGACATCGATTGTGTTTTTGTTTGTTTACAACTCTACCATAAGAAACTTAATTTGTAGTCAAAGTGTGCGGCTTAAACATCTAACCTATTTTTTAATTTAGCTTATCTCCAAATACCATATGACAATTAATCTTTTATTATTCACCCAATAAAAATTGTAATTGCATTTTTGTCTAATTAGCCGCGATCTAGGCCGATTTTTTTTAATTCCTTTCTTAGCGAGCACCTACGATCCTAGAGGAAGCTATATACCAAATTTTATTCCAATCCATTCGGTGGTTTCTGAGATTTCGTGTTAAATGAGTGAGTGGTATTTGACAAATATATAGTAGATGAAACGAATTTTAAGGCATGTATCTTAGTCCCTGTTTTAGCTAGAGAGCTCATTTTCTCATCAAATTGTATTAAATTTAGTCTAGTCTAATTCTGAATATAACCAGCTTTTCTTTAGAACCAACTGTGGTGCTTTAAGATCCAAAACTTGGAGTTTCGTACACAAACACAACACCATAAACAGATCAAAAAATTAAAAATAACCAACCTTTTACATATCAAAATGTACAATTTTTGTGGACTATTAGGTATTCCGCCAAAATATTGTTCCCCCCCCCCCCAACTACGTGAGAAGGTCGGATTAGTGAGTTTCTTCTGTCCCTTACAAATGCTGTTTGTGCCTTCATTGCTTAAACACACTATACTGCATAACTGCACGGAAATGCTGGACTGTTGACAATATAAATGCGGACTTTGGGATAAATAACGTATCTTAAAAACTTAGATAGTTTCTTTATGCATTATGCATCATTAATCATTATCATCAGACTATTCTAGAAAGGTAATATTTAAAAAATATATAAATTAATATTAAATTAAAACATTTACCATCCCCCTAACAGCGTTCTGAGTTCAGTACTGGATATGGTCACACTGTTTCTTGGCTGGTTATGACTCATTTCCACCAGCTTTTTCCTTAGTTAAGGGTAACCATTTTATAGAGGCTGGGTATGCTTGTAAGTGGCTCTCCTCAGCTGATAATATAAATTAAGTAATTATCTAACCCATACAGATTAGGAACAGAATGTGGGAGTTTGGTATCCTAACCGTTCAGCTACTGCACTTACAAAAATTAATAAACTTTCTTCAAGTGTTCTATTATGTTCCCAAATCTACTTCATCTGTATTTAATAGAAAAATAATTTTATCTTCGAATGAAGTCCCTTTTATTATATAATATATTGTACATCAAATAAATTTGTTGAAAAAAAGAGCACAATAACACGTCATTAATTTGTAAAGAAACTACCCATTTATTGCAATTAAATAAAATTTGATAGGGCTTATAAAAAAAAAAATGACCGTTTTATCAAATTCCAGAGTTCAAAAGTCTGTAAATATCTTAATGCTATTTATTATTTACCAATAGTTATTAATCCCTTTAGAGCATTCTCTAAGCTTGTTTCTAACACTGGACTTTTTCAAAAAAAGCCTCAGTTCAGTTATTTATTTCAAAGAAGAAACATGATAGTGTCCTACAAAATTCTCGTAATTTTAAGACATTATTGGAAAAAAAAATTCACAGCCCTGAAGCAACTCATGAAATTATAAATATGAAGGGGAAGGTATCCTTGAAGAGTGCAATGTGTGGCATTGGTTTGAAAAATTTAGAAGAGGAGATACAACGTTGGAAAGGAAGAAGGGCTGGGGGCGGCCATTAATGGATATTGATGAGGTTCTGAAGGAAGCTGTTGAGTCATATCCATCCACAAGTACTGGCGAACTTGCCAAGGAGTGTGGTGAGTCAAAAGATACTGTTAGTCGCCATCTTCTCTCCTGTAGACTGGTCCCTCACAAACTTACTATTCAACAATCAGCAGTCAAACCAAAGAAAAGTTTACATAACTTCATGGGTTTGAACTCCTGCCTCATCCACCATATAGTCCAAACTACTTGTTTCGATCCATGGCCCATTTTCTTCAAGGGAAAAAATTTGATAATTTTGCAGAAGTTGAAAACACTGCCCAAGATTTCTTTGACAGCCATCCCAAGGAATATTATCAGCGTGGCATCGAGCAATTGGCTAGCTCATGGGGCATGACGGTATGACGGGGCATGGATAATGATGGCAGATAACAATGGACTATACTTTGAGTATTAATTGAATTTTATATCAAAGAAATAATAATACAAATATATTTTTCAAAAACGGTCATTTTTTTTTTTTATACGCTCCATTACATTAGAATGTCTATATCAAAACCACTATATTTGAGTGGGTATGCAGCACATCATGGAAGGATAGGCATATTGGGCCAATTCAGCGACCTATTGGACATTTAAATCAATATGTATTAGTTTATTTGTGGCATAAGGAGCATTGAGAATTTTATGAAGAAATTTGGATTGTGAGGATTGGATTCAAGAATTGGAGGGTCAATATTCTTATATCTCATGTTTCATCCTACCTTCCAGGGGACTTCTTCAGAGACTACCTGGCCAGTCACAGACCTTGGAGAGATAAGCAAGAGCAATTGAATAGGTCTAATTACTGTAATGTAAATGAGTTGTTTTTTTTGTAATTAATTAGAAATTTTATATTTTTATCTAGTAAATGTTGGAGTAATCAAAAATGAAAAGCAGTTTATTGTTTGTCTTGTATGCTGGATTCCAAGTTAGATGTTTGCTGGATGGAGAACTAGGTAGTGGAAATTCAACAGAAATCAGTGGAACAAAAGGATCCAATAGGACAGGAAGTTGTACCATTATGACAGAAGGTAAAGGTTATTGAGGAGATTCCATTGGATTTATTTTAATTCTTCAGTTTTGAAACTATTTTTGAACGTTCGTAATATGAGATTTGAGTGATTGAGATGAAAGGATCATAATACACATTTGTCATCAGTGTATTGGGTTAAGACTGTCCTATTATACTACCTTGAGGAATAAAGGCAGATTGGGTAAAGGGGGAAGAATAGGAAAACCGTGTTGTAGTACATTATGCACTCCAATGCGGAGGAGACAATATCAAACACACCAAGAAATTGTTGGATTGTGGAGTGTGAAGTTCGGAATCCAAACTGGTGATCTGGTATTATGTGATTGGAATCTAGGATAGGATGACTTCTAAAGATGTATTCCATAATTGGTTAGAGTGAAATAGAATAGTATGAAGATGGGAGCTGAGGTGGCTTTTTAGATTTGGGTTTCATCTTATTTATCCTTTTTCCAAGAGACCCAAAATATGCGGTGCAGAGTACACCTTTATATATATGTAAGGAATAGAATCATTACAATTATTATAGTTCAGGAGCCTATCGTTGGCATTCAATCAAGGTTTTTATGTGGTTCTAAGGTTTTCTTTATGGTTATGTTAATTTTGAATTTTCTGGTTTCTGTCTGTAGTATGTTTGTTAATTTGCCGTAATTATTTTTTTATGATCCGTTTATAGTCTTGTGCCACTTTGCTATTGCTCTATAATCTTCTCTCAATAATAGGCAACTATGTTGTGGCAATTTAGTCTAAAGAAAATTTTAATTCATTATTAATGCTGATGGATATTGATGTGGTAATTTTATTTATGGTGTTGTTTTTAACTTGAATTGTTGTAAATGGAAAAATCAAGTCTTATTTGTTTTCTGAATGATAAGAAAATTTATCTCAGTCTAATCATTCTGTAGGTAGTCTAGGAGGACAGAATTTGACAGAAGTATATGGCTGGTTTTCAAATAAAATGGCAATTTGCTGTACCAGCACTTTGAATGGCTATAAAAAAAAAACTTACAACACATATTTCACTGTTGTTGATTTTATCTTGTCAACTTCATTTTAAAAAATTAATTTAGGCCTTAAAACTTCAATTTCAAATGTTTCTTAAAGAAAAAAATAAAATTAATTTTTGAAAATTTTAACATACGTTACTGTCCACAGGTCAAGTTTTCAACTTCTAACCTTCACAAAGAGTATAGTAATTCGTTTTCATTTTATTCTCTTTGTTATTTTTCCTTAAATTATGTGTATATTAAATAAAATAGAACTTTCTACTGAAAATATGAAATTTTGGGGGCTTGAGAAAAGATTTTCTTTGTGTCTGAAAATTTCCGAATTTATTTATGTGATGTATGTGATCGAGTGTAGAAGAGTGGGTTCTGGAACTAGGGGAGTCGGGATTGCATCTTAAAACCCTCCAGACTATGTATTGTAACCATTCCCAACCAAGAGCCCAGGTCGCTGTATCAACTAAAGTAAGACGACCTTGATTCTTAAAACATAGTGAGTGCCTTAATTCATTTTGACATACGTTACCATTGTTTTCTCCCACTTCCAATCTATGTTTTTACAGTTTGTAGTTCTCAACATTACAAATGTTTCAAACCCATAATATTTGAAAAAAATTGTAGTTAAATAATCTTTTTCTAATTAAAAATACTAAAATTTTACATACGTTACTTTTGACATACGTTACCATTGCAGTATCGTATGTTAAAATTTTGGTAACGCACGTTTAATATGTGGTCCCATTTCTTAAATTTACTGTAAAAAAAAAAAAAAAAAAAATTATGCAATAAAATCCTTCTTCTTTTTTCTTACACACACACACACACACAGTAGCATTTTGTAATATTGTTGATGTCGTTTAGACTAAAAGTCACTTTCATTTTGAATCATTAATTAATTTGGCTGTTACAGAGGCTCACACCTCTAAAAACATAATAAATGTTTTTAAGATTGGTTTTTAAAGACTTTTAGTTAAAATTCAGTTTTTCTGCATGTTTCTCTTAGTCATCATTAAGTGTGAACATATTTTTGACATACGTTACCAGCAATTAAAAATAAATGAATTAATTAGTTAATAATAATTTTTTCGTAGGATTATTGAAAGGGTCTAGAAATTCTTAACAGATATTAATAACTTTGGTGGGGAAGCAATAATAAATTCCATGAACTTTTTAATAATGTGAAAAAAATTTTTTTTGAAAAAAAACACTTTAATTTTTCACACAAACTTTATTACTATTGCTATTCCTGGGAAATTATTTTAAATTAGCAACCTTTAGAATCCTTTCCAAAACCTGAATAAAAATCATAATTCTGACAAGGTATAAACCCGGTAAAGTACATCAAATTATTAAATTCTTTATTTCTCTTAAAATTCATTAAAAATCAAAGAACTGGAAATTTGACGAACCAACTCAGGTATATTTTCTCAAGTAGTGTGGTAATATCCCAGTATGCTACAGAACATGAATAAGTAACTTTTTTTTTAGGATTTTTGGGTTTTCTAGAAAGCTAAATAGCCATTTTATTTGAAAATGACCCACATATGTGAATGCACGTTTTTTATTTTTTTTACCATTTAAGCTAACAAATTTTATAAATTGTTTGTTATCTCTTGATTAGGAAAAAACTTATTTTTGCTGTTTATTCTGGTAGAGGAATCTGTTAAATATTTTATTAATGATGGGTTCTATTTCAGTAAGCCTTTGGCTTTCTTAAAAAATAAATTTTTACTATATGCTAACTTGATATTGGAAGTTTATACTTTAATTCTTAGTGAATGTTCCATATCTATATTAAAATGTTCATTATTAGATTAGGTATTGAGTACCTTAGAAATTTCTTCATTGAAAAAAATTTTTTTCTATTTTTTTTTATTATTATTTGCTATTAAACAATAGCACTGGTATAATATTTAAAATCACTTTAACTTTATTGTTATATGTTATAATAATGTAAAATTACTTCTATTTTAATTGCAATTTAAATATCTACAAAAATAGTTCAAATTCTTTTTAAGGATAAAAAAATAAAAGAAAAAGGAAAGAAGCTTTTTTCGAGAATTTCAAATGGGTATTTCAGACCATATAAATTAATTTAAAACAACATATTGTCGATGAGATTGCAAATTCTGTTGTGTGCATTTGTTTTCAATTCAGGATTTTTTGCAATTTTTGTTTTAAAATTCAATTCCACGTATAATATAACAACCCAAATACACAAATTCACCTTAAATCAGGTTTTGACTAAACACTTTTGATTTTAGCCAAAAAAAAAAATTACATTTGTGCATCAAAGCACATTATCCATTCAATGTCATATAAGGTGCTATAATGCGCTTAGCGGAATTGGCAATCTTACTATTGATATACTAAATGAATATTTGACCAATGACCATGACAGTTTTATCTTATGATGTTTAAAATATTCCTTAACTAGCCTGGAACTTACAATTTTAAAAAGCAAGCAAGCTTACAAATTTGTCTGTTTGCAGCACACTTGCAATTCTATCATTTTCACTTAAATTGGATTATTTATTGTGTTTTATATGTACATAATTGTTCTGCTTTAATAAGAAGAAAGAGAGGTTTATTATTTATTGTAATATTTTTGTTCTTTTCTTCTAAATGGTCTCCTCCATTACCACTGTGCAGTATGAGGAGCCTGATCCATTGATTTTGACCCTGCACCAGCTTGATGTGTATCAACGTTATAGCTTTTAAATTAGCAATATGAATATTTGCGTGATGCACAATATGCTACGTCTTCACAGCTCTTGACAGGAAATCTGAGAACCCATCACCCTTCTAGGTAATAGAGACAGCAGTTGGGCCGTTCACAAAAGAGAGTTGTTTTTTTTTTGTACCCATCCCTTATTTGTAATATTCTGGATAAACACTTATATCCTTAGTTAACTTCCAACCTCAAGCTACCAAGAAGTCAGTATGTGTGTTAGACCAAGGTTGGGGAAAAATACTCTCAGGGTCTTGTCTTTTCTTCTTGTTCTTCTGAGCTGGCCTACAGCCCTTATTCCTGCTCTTACCACGATGTAGCTGAATAGACGTAGTCTTCCCCAGATGACACCTCACTGATGACTTCCACTGATGATGCTGTTGATGACCCACACCATTACATCTCTCTCATTAAGATAAGTTTAGAATAAGTTTGTTTTGTTACCACTTAAGCTTTTAAATTTAGTTCTGATCTCTATTTCTTATTGTAATTTTATATGTCACCCCTTTGTTTGAATATACATTGTTTTTCATTTAACAACATTCAAATTTATTTACCATTTGCATTTCACTCATTCAATTAAAAATTAATTATAATAATTATTCCTAATTAACAACCTTAATTATCTGACTAATCAGTTCAGAGCAACGGAATGCCACCTATAACGTTGATACATATCTGGATGTGTCTATTCCCGTCCATACATCTCTTGCAAAATGTTTCCTCGACTGTGCCATTCAATGTGTTTCAAGGCCTACCTCTGGGTCTTATCTCATCAACTTTGTCTGATAAATGGTTTCAACCATTTGTTCCTCCTGAATTTTTTTTATGTTACCATACTACCAAAGTCTGCTTTCTTCTATTATTTGTTCGACCAGTTTAACTCCCAGATTACTTCTTATACTAGCGTTTCTGACCTTATGCCTCCTATTTCTACCCTCTATTTTCCTTAAGTACTTCATTTTTATAGCTTGGAGATGGCTTTTGTGCTTTATGGTAATAATCCAGGACTCACTGTCATAAGCCCATAAGGAGATGAAAATGTCTTTTTTTTTTCCCAAAAAACCTGCCTTTAGAAAATAGAAGCATTTACCAGATACTTGAAATCTGTATTCTCCACCTCCACTCTGCTCAATCAAAGTACACAGTCTCAGCATTCTTCCTCTTCCTATCCTCATTTCTTAAGTTTTGCTGCTATTTATGTCCATATTTAGCAGCCTTAATTTTTCCTGTATGAATTTAAGGTTGAATGAAGAATTCTGCCATTATTCCTGAATACGACGATGTAGTCTGCATTCTTAGAGGATGAGATAAACCGGTCTCAAGTCCTTATGGCCCAACCAGTAACACCTCATTTTCATATTAGCCCTCTTCAAGGCCATGTTAAGTACAACTATGAACAATAATGGGCATAAACTACATCTCTGTCTTATTCCTTAGCTGCTCGGGAATTCTTTGGACATATGGTTATTAGTTCTCACCACATTTCTTTGTTTTTTTAACAGACTAGGTATGGTCCTAGATACCTGATTTCACTTCCTGCTCTTTCAGTGCTTATCCATCTTCCTGACTCTGTCGAACATTTGAGTGAGGTCAACAAAACTGGTATATACTTATTTGCTCCTTTCCAAGATCTTTTCAGAGATTTGTCTAATTATGAATTATAAGTTGTGTGTACCTCTTTGTGCCTTTGTGGATTCATTGCTTGTTTTCAAAGATAATTTGCTCATTCGAGGTACTTTATCACTGGCGTAGTCATGATTTTCAATAGGCATTAGTTGTTTTTTTTATAGTTGGAATTCTGTTCATATAAAGAACTCATAGTATTATATATGTGCTCATGTAAATGTATAAATAGCTCCTTAATTAACCATCACATTTATACACTCTAATTAAATTTCAATTTTTTTTCTTTCAAGAAATTCATTTGATTTCAGTTTGAATTCATAAAGCCAGAGATACAATGCACTACTGAACTTATATGAGATTGTATATTTTAAAATTTTTGAATCCTTGATTGAAATAATAATCCTTGATAACTTACTTTTATGTCTATTTGCTTAGTGATCAACTATCTATCCAGATATGATGGATTATGAAGCAGTTCCATAGCTTTGCCTTGTTTCTTGACTGTATTTCCCTTAATCTTTGAGCGAGAGAGCTTTCTGTTAACTTTACAAAGAAGAAATTACTATTACTTGTCAGATCCAACTGAATAGAGAAGATTAAGTGAACCCAGTTGGCTATCTTATTTCCTAATAATGTTCGTATATTTAAATGTTTCACATGGCTTTGCTGCTTTTTTATCTTTCTTTTTTTTTTTGTTCGATGTAAAATAATTATATTAACACTGAATTAGAATTTAAAGTTAAAAATTATCTTTAAAATGGTAGCTACAATGGAGAAGTGAAAGTGGTAGTTATTTGCAACAAGCGACAGACAAAACCTGTAAATATTGTTATTACCATTTAACAGTTTAGCCAATTTTTGGGAGTCATTTTGTTTATTATTAAAATAGCTTTGATAACAAATATAGATCAAAGATGAAAGTTTTCAGCTTATTTTTTCACTTTAATTTTTTCAGCCATACAAAAAAAAAAATGCTTAGAGTGATAATAATTGATAATCACATTCATCCTTAAATTTGTCTGCCATTTTTGCCTAAATGGATCAGATTAAAGCAAATACATAAGTATAAAACTAAAATGAAATCTTTTCAAATATCTTGCCAGTAATTAGTAACTTTAGTTGTTTCAGACACTTCTGTCACCAAGCAGTGCTAGTCTTGAGTCTCCCAGTATCAGAAACTATCCTGGGGGACATTGGAGTGAATAAAATCAGTATAGTAAGGCAATAAGATTTTTAAAATTGTTTTGTCCACCCAAGTGTGAAACCCCATACTTTTTGCTCTAAATGAACTATTTTTGGCCAGTAGAATAATTACTGTGAACCGTTTAAGGATCAAAAATAGATCTTACTTAGACTCTTCCTGTCCTGCATGTAAATCATTTTTCTTTAAATACAATCATTCATCTAAAATCCCCATCAGTTACCTATGCTGTTCATTAACCCTTTAATATGATTGATGTGGGACATAAACAAGGATTAAATTAAATTTTAAATATTTAATTATTTAAATATTAATATCCCTGGAAATTTTATTTTTATCTAAATAAAATGAGTCTCAAAAAATTAAATTAAAAACTGAATATTTACAGGATCAATTCATGCTAAATGTCTTTTTCGAGTAGACACTTCATTGTACTTACCATTTTAAAGCCACTATGTTATACTTGTGGAATGCCTTCATGACAGATCTCTTTATTTTTATCATTGGTCAAAAATTGAGTTTTGAATAAATAATTCACCTTTAAGAAATAAAGTATTCCATGTTTCACCATGTGAGTTTGAAATCGGTCTAGATATTTTATCTAATTTTATTTTATTTTTTAAAATATAAATTTGACTATGAAATGATTAAAATAGCAGTAGATAATAACCTTACTCAATATTAATTTGTTCAATTTATCTTTAACGGGCTGTTTATAGTCGCATTATTATATTATTATAATAGTTATTATTCAGAAAAAAAAAAAAAAATTAATTTACAATTGTTTTTCAGAATTTTTCTATACCTAATTCTTAATGAACTAGTATAATTCTATCTACATTTTTTTATTCATAATATTTCTAGTTGTACAGAAAGGCAAAATCAGTTTCTCAAACTGTCTGTATTTCAAGAGTTGTAAACATTAAATTATGCTTTATTTATTATTATTTTTTTTTTTTTAATAATGTATGCTTTGTGTATTCAAGTTTTCAAATAATGGGGCAAAATTTTACATAACTTGTTAGTAGCTTCTTCTCCTCTGGTTCTATTATTGATTATGGCTAGTAAGAATAAGCAATGAACATTTAAAGATAAATTCAAAGATACAAAGATAACATTTCAAAATTTAAGCGTAAACATTAACACTAACCATATTTATTAGAAACTGATTCATGGTCCTTCTGATTCTGGTCCTATAAATTATTAAATAAGCCTGCCTTGTTAAAAACCACTCTATGAAGTTGTACCTATATTCCAATATGTTCAGGACTGTAAAGACAAATATTCAAAGATTAAAAAAAAACTTATTTATTATAGAGATTTTTCTTTATTTGAATCATTAATGTTTATGTATCTATGGGAAAAAAAAATAAAAATAAATGTTATTATATGTTTTAATATCAGGCATGGAATAAGTCTACAAACGTACTCTTTTTATGATCTTGTGGATCAAGTATTTGAAATTATAGAGAGATTTTTAAGTTTCACAAAAAATTCTAATTTGGTTAAGTACGAAAGTTACTATATGGACAATATTTTGATTTTCCAAACAAATATGATTATTTATGAAAGTTACATTAAACTTCATAAATCTTGGGGTTCCTCTTAGAATATGCCCTTACCAAATTATCATCAACACATTCATTTAGATACCATTATAATCCTTATGAGATGCTAAAAATATTTCCCCCTTTGATTGAGCACGTTTTTTTTGTTTGTTTTTTTGTTTTTGTTTTTTTACTTTCTCACATTATTTTATCCCATCAAAAGTTTTTAAAGAAAATAGAATATTATGATACTGTCAACCTATAATTCATTTAGGAATTCCAATCTTATCCAATTCTTTTGTATTTAATTGACAGAGTCAAAATTAAATTAATTTTGGTGAGACTTATTTTTACCATAATTCTTAAAATAAGATCAAAAATTTTCATTGAATTCAAATGTATGATTTTAACGGGCCAATAGTTGATATGAAGAATGTTTATAAAATAAGTTTTTAGCAGCCTTAAAAAAGTTATACAGTTTTGTACGGTTGTTATTTTACACTCATTATGTTGAATGAAACTCAACTCAAAAAAAGTCCTTATGTGAAATTATTCATCAAGAATAGCACAACATTAAGCCGATTAGTCTGCTTTACTGACTAGCCAGCCCATCTCTAATAAAAACTAGTCACTGTTTTTTAAATTCAGTTTTTGTTTAGTTATTAATTTTAACAATGCTACTAATATGCTTCATTGAACCTACTATTTATATTAAAGTATTGGAAATTATTAATTGTTAGTTGTTTTGAAACCAGAACAAATTATAGAGGGTTGAAAATTCATGTTTCCCTAACTTCTAACACTGGATAACTGGCTAACCTGGCTTGCTAAACATTTTATTTTATTCAACCATTTAATCTTAAATTTTCACTTACACATTGTATATAAATGGAGAGATCAAAAATAAAATTTTTAGGTGATGTTCAAGAGAAATAACAAGATGTTCTTCTTTTTTCCAATTATACTTTCTCTTGGAATTGAACTGCCCCACATGCGCCAAATGCCCACCTCTTGAGGGCACTTATTACAAGAACTTCCATGACAATATCATCTCTTCTCAGGATCCATCCTGCCCTTCACCATTTGTCTACCTGAAGTTTTTCTTTAATCGTTTTCTCTTCTTTCCTTTTTGTTAATTTGTAATTATTAATCTATAAATTTAACATTGCCATATTCCTAAAATACATTAATATGATTGGTTAAGGTTCAAAAAATATTTTATTTTTTTAGATATGTTGAGAAACACCCGATTTCATTTGAAGAAAAGCTATGCTTAAACTAAACAAATGAGATTTGGTACTAGTGGATATCTTTTAAACTTTGGATATTAAAAAGTTGTTTAGTGTTTCCTATAATGATTCTATTCTGAGCTGACCACTGACGATCACTCTTAGTGAATTTTTTGGAGCGACATGAAGTGATTGAAATTCCAGTCCAGAACTCCATCTTGCCACACCAAAAAACCATTATTCGAACCGATCGTTCATGTGGAACCCTAGTAGAGTGGAGCAATCGAGTGGCGTGTGAGAATGCTCATGCCTGGGGAATTTCAGCCTTTTTTGGAACAGCCTACTTACAGTAGTCATAGTGATCAATGTCTGCTAGGCGAGAATTTGTTACACATTGAATAGATATGTATAAAGAGCTCTCCTATTAGTGGAAAACTGCAGACACAGACTACCTCTACAAACATAAAAGAAATGCTGTGATATTAGCTCCTGGGATATTTCAAAGAAAAGGACTATAAGAAATTATGAAAAAAAAAAAAAAAATCTCTGTGTGGAGCCTTCAGAAAGGAGTTGAACAAGGTTTCATTCATTTTTTTTTTTTCTTATTATTTTTTTTTTTTTTTTTTTTTAATTTTCTCAAACTTTGAAATTCAATAGAATATTTCATTATTTATTTTCACTAACCAATTGAGACTTAATCACGGGTTTTCAGGTCTGTTATTTTGTTATAATTAAAAATTAATGATTAGTAAATCATGTGAAAACATAATCAATAATTAGATTGTAAATACCTTTATCAATTCAGTTTAAATAAGTAATTTCTTTATTTTTTTCGTGCTATGATACAAAAAATATAAATAATAAACTGGAGAAAACCTAGGGAACTACTTACACTACTTGAAGCTCTATCTTTGCGATAAAATATACGTGTTAAATTCAATAATCATTGATGTTATATTATAAATTATTATTTGTTGAAAAATATTAATTCTGTGGCACATGTGTGCAACATGCAAAAATCATACTTTAGGAAAAACGTAACATTCATCATAAATCATTTCTCATCACGACCTTCATTTTTTATTTTAATTGTTAGTTTTTATCTTTTTTTGTGTAAGCAGTGTGTCGAACTGTATGTACTAAACAGGTATTACACTAAATTCTTTTGTGTGAAACATATCTAGAGGTAATTTACTATTTACATTATTTGGTAATCGGAAGCCATATTTTTGTTAATAGAGTTAGCAATAAATTGTATCTGTCAATATTTGTTTATTGAAACATAATAAAGATTGAAGCATTAACCCTTTTCCTGGTAAAAACAGAAGTATTGGGATTTTTTTAAGAATTCATTTGAAAAATCGAAGTTAGGCTTCACACATCAAGAAATTATTTTTATTGTCATTCGTCAAAAAAGGGAACTGTAGTTCCCCTTGCCAGGTTACCGTAAGGTTGCTCTTGCAACAAATTGGGAACTGTGGTTCCCCTTGCCTGGTTACTATCAAGGAAAATTAGGGAAGATAAAAATTTAAATCTTATTAAACGTGTCATAAAATTGTAAACTATATAAAAAATAAACATCAGCTGCTTTCTGAGATTATAGAAAGGTAGAAATTCAGTCTTTCAGTGTCACATTGGTATCAACTTAGAATCGATTCGAATTCCACATTTTTTTCACATTATTTCTAAGAATAATAAACCAAAATCAAGAAAATATGACTCTAAAATGAAATAAAAATGGATTTTAAACAAAATGAAAAATTTTAGGACAACTCGACCTCCCTACGTAAATTAAAAAAAGAAAAAATGAAAAGGCAATTGCTTTCATGGCACGACTGATACTAGAAGTGATGTGGTACTGAAAGGACAGTTTCTGGTGAGAACTGTCAATTTTTGATCAGAGAAAAATTGTTTTGTTGATGTTGGATAGAGAAAATTTACCTTTCCCTGTGAATATAAGGAAATGTTCACCACCTGAAGTCTCATCGAAATTGTGTCAGGCACTGCATGGGTTATTCGCAAATGAAGTGCGACCAGACTCCATCCCTTGATACAGACCCAACTCCAGCAAGGATGAGCTGTTAGGCAACATCAGCCCTGGATTCTTTTAGAGAAACTTCAAGAAAATTTGATGATCTCTTCTTTCTGCTAGGCGTTTTATCTACATTTTTCTTTATTTATCAATCTTCATTTTCGTGATGTTCTTTTTACAAAGATTTTTATTTAGGCAAGAAGTAAAATCAATCGCCTTTTTTTTAATACTAAGTATCCTGGCAAGGGGAACTGAGGTTCCCCTAGTAGACCTACTGGGAACCTGGCAAGGGGAATTGAGGTTCCCTTTTCAATTTATACGATTATAAAAGTGTGAATGTAAGTTTATATTATTTTTTTGCTCTTTCCGCTGTTTGCGACATCACCATCCAGCTAGTGGTTTCTTATACTTTGACCAAAGTTGATGGGAACTATAGTTCCTCTTGCCAAGATAAGGGTTAACAATAATAATCATAAAACCTATAATTATGAAATTGACAATAATAATAATAAAATTCATGATTACTAATCACTTATTATACCTGTCTTAACCATGCTGTGATCTGTCTTATTAATATTAAGCACTTATCAAAACTACTTATTAAGCCTATGGAATGAGAGAAACAAAATAGAGTGGAGTGATTGTCAGTGGGGCCCTGAAATCATTGTCATTCCACCTTACCACTCCATTTGAAAGGATCCTTAGTGGTCAGCTTCATACATTATAGTCTAACACACCATCCTGTGTAATCCAACTTTTAAGGTACCTATTGGATTATATCTGCTAGCCTGAAAGCTTATACTTTTTGGGTTACCTTGGTCAAGAACTATAATAAGATTCAATTTTAAAAGAAAAAAATTACAATATTTTTTCAAATTAATTTAAAATTTAAGTTTTTTTTTTTTGTTTTTTTTTTTCAAATTTTGGTCAATTATTTTCAGTTATGGCTAAAATATATATTGTATTTTCTTCATAACCGATTCCTGCAGATCATCCTTTCCATATAGTTACACATAAATAAAATTTGTATATACATGTTGAAACCTGCTAGTGACAGATTTTCTACATATGTTTTGGTTCACCCATCCTATCCTATTTGTTTGTTCCTATATTTTAATGAGTTTGTTCATGCATTTATATAGAATATGATTTAATATAATGAATTCTTGAACAATAGGTATAATTGCAGCATTTCTAGAAAAACTACTAAGATTTAATATAATGTATTATCTCTTAATTATATCTTTATATATACAGGGTGTTCAGCATAAGACAGCAGTAACTTCGAGAGGTGATTATGGGCATCATTTGCAACAAAAATTTCTATATAAAATATAGCTCGATTCTCATCCGTTTTATAGATATTTTTAATTTTATGTTTTATCAAGAAATTTCTAATTTTTTGACAAATAATTGTCTATATTTCCCAACCTATGAGACCTAGAGCAATTTCAATATGGTCATTAGAAAAAAGATTAAATTTGCTTTAAAATAAACTTATTTAAACATCAAAATAGCAGCGTCCAGTATTTAACTTATTGATCCAAACATATGAAATAGCAAGTTTCTGATTCCATTCCAAAACTTTGACTGCATTTTTCTCAAAAATATTACATATGTTGCAAACGTGCACTACTCGAAAAAAACTTCTACACACATACACCTTTCTAATGGTAAACTATGAGTAGTGATAATTTATAAAATTGATACTGAAATCACTTATTAATTACAAAAAACAGAGAGATGCAACATCGGCATTTTAGGAAATACTAAGAGAATGCTCAGAAATGTTAAATAGTTTTTTTATGTTTTATTAATAGAAAAGTAATTTAATCACAATTACCTATTTGTCTTATTCTAATATTTGAATTTTAAGATAGTTTAATTAAAATTTACATACTTAATTTACAATAATTGTTCAAAATGCCCCCCCTCCTCTTCTCTCATACACAGCACCAATCTTCTTTAGACTGCATCTACTGCTAGGCCAACTTCATCATGATTTTGCAGCATTGTATTGGAGCAGTTCCTTCCTCTGTAGCGAAATACACTACAATAGATCAAATATTTTAGTGTTACTTTTCTATTAATAAAACATAATTTATGAGTGCTGCAATACAATGCGGCAAAATCATGATGAAGTTCTCCTAGTAGTAGATGCAGTCAAAAGAAGATTGGTGCTGTGTATGAGAGAAGAGGGAGGACATTTTGAAAAATTATTGTAAATTAAGTATGTAAATTTTAATTAAACTATCTTAAAATGCAAATATTAGAATAAGATAAATTGGTAATTGTGATTAAATTACTTTTCTATTAATAAAGCATAATAAAACTATTTAAAATTTCTGAGCATACTCTCAGTATTTCCCAAAATGCCGATGTTGCATCTCCCTGTTTTTTTGTAATTAATAAGTAATTTCAGTATCAATTTTAGAAATTATCACTCTTCATGGTATACCATTTGAAAGGTGAATGTGTTTAGAAGTTTTTTTCGAGTAGTGCACATTTGTAACATATGTAATATTTTTGAGAAAAATGGTGTCAAAGTTTTGGAATGGAATCAGAAACTTGCTATTTCATATGTTTGGATCAATAAGTTAAATACTGGACGCTGCTATTTTGAAGTTTAAATAAGTTTATTTTAAAGGAAATTTAATCTTTTTTCTAATGAGCATATTGAAATTGTTCTAGGCTTAATAGTTCGGGAAATATAGACAATTAATTGTCAAAAATTATAAATTTCTTGATAAAACATAAAATTAAAAATATCTATAAAACGGATGAGAATCGAACTATAGTTTATATAGAATTTTTAGTTGCAAGTGATGCCTAGAATTGCCTCTCGAAGTTACTGCAGTCTTATGCTGAACACCCTGTGTGCGTGTATATATATATATATATATATATATATATATATATATATATATACACACATATATATATATATATATATACATATATTTTTTTTTATTAACAATTTTTATTTTCTGCAGATAAAGTTCAGTATGTTTCAAAATGGCAAAAATAATTCTAAATCTAGGTGTTTCTTTTTTAATTATACATATACACTGTTAATTATTTCTGTTACTTAAATGTTTACACAATTTTACAGTATCAGCTATTTTCTGGAAGATCTTAAGTCTCTAAGTAGAGGAAGGACCCTGAAAATGAAGTAGAAGAGAAATGCAAAAACCCAACCACTAAGGGCTTCATAAAGGCCCTCCTTGCCTTCTATCAACAATAGCTTAGGAAATAATAGTATCCATCAGAAATGTTTTACCTCAACCGAAAACATCTTTATGAATAGAGTTGACATCAATTTCAATTAAAGTTTGTATATTATGTTTATGGATTAGCTCCATCTTAGCATAACTGAGGTAGACACCAAAGCCTTTGTCATTGTAAAAAGAATTTAATAAAGTAATGTATACAAAAATGTATTTTTGCATTTGTACAAAAAAAAAAGAAAAAAAAAGTCAATTGCATGTAATATAAGCTTTTTGAATCGTGAATAATTTTAAAATAATTTATTGTATATTAAAATGGTTGATTAAAATTAATCATAACTAACTCTTATTGCAGCATGGCAGTTCTAGTTTATGTAATGCGAAACTTTTTTAATATTTTTTTTCTTAAGTTGTTGACTGCTATTTAAATTTTGAAAAAGTTATTAGTCAGAAATATTAACGTAGCCATATGGAGTTTCTAACATGATTAAATGAAGAATATTTCATACCGTTTGTAATTTTAGCGTTTAGGGATTATTATTTTAATACAGGAAGTAATTCCTGGTTGGCTGTGAATGGTTATTTCATTGTTTTGTTTTTTTAATGAAAAATGTTCCATTTAACCTTTATTAGAAAATTAATTATGACAGATTTACTCACACGTTACTTGATACACATTAAATTATTTTAGCATAAAGTGCTGAAACTGCAGATTGAACATTTAGTTTATGTTAAAATTAAATATTATTATTTTTATAAAAGTTATTTGTCTTGCTGTAAAAAAGACATTGTTGATGCTTTCATGAACTGGGAAAATGTTTTATACAGTCAATTGAAGAGTGTAAATGAAAATTATTTTTTATCTGGAAAAATACTTAGCGTATTTCCCATTATCAGTTCATTCATTAAAAACTTATAAAATCATTCTCTTTAATAAAATAATTATTCAA
Source organism: Euschistus heros (assembly GCA_003667255.2). Lineage (NCBI taxonomy): Eukaryota > Metazoa > Arthropoda > Insecta > Hemiptera > Pentatomidae > Euschistus > Euschistus heros. The sequence goes on from RCWM02000896.1 coordinate 125,051, forward strand.
TGAAGATATGGTGGTAATACTGTACATATTTCTTTGTTTAAAACATTTTTTATTTTACAAACAAATAATCTTAGCTGTGGTGTATTTTTAAGTTTATGTAATATATATATATATATATATATATATATATATATATGTTTTGTCGACCCTTAGAAACTATATAATTAACTGTTTAACAATAATCGGGTTTTTGGTCCTTTATAAAAATATAAAGGACCAAAAACCCGATTATTGTTCATATATTGCAGTATATATTGCAGTATAAAGAAAACTTTGTCATATTTAAGGAATTTCCATTTTAAAATATACTTCAAGTAATCAATGCTACCATCACTAATATAACTAAATATGCCTACTTACCAAAAAACTCAGGACAAAAAAATTTTCAATCCAGGACTGAGTGTTATCTATTCACTATTTCTTTTATTCAACAATCCTTCCTTAAAATATTTCTGCAACTTATTAATTAATCTCTTGACTCACCATATTGATGAAATCTAATAACTGGATAAATATCAATTATTGTATCGTAAACTTAAAAAATAATTTGAATGAAAATTTAAACTATCTTATACAATAAAACTACAACATCAAAAATATAAATTAAAAAATAGGATACATTTGATATTAATGAAAAAGTAATTTTATTTTTTAAATATAAACATCTTATTTGAATTTTTAATTTTTTCAAAGGCTGTTTAATAGATAACAGATTAACAAAACATCTGATGGAAGAATTAATGACAAATAGCACAGAAATAAATATCAGTCATGTTCCTTCATCAAACTTTACTTTATGAATTTATTTTTTGAAATCTACCTTGTTCATATTAAATAAATTTGATCAGCTGATTAGACTAGAACTGTCATTATTTCAACCAAAATGTGAATATAAATCAATCATTTTATACTATTTTATTTAAATATTAACCTTCTTTGATTTTCATATCATAAATATTACAAAAAAAAAAAAAAAAAAAAAAAAAAATTAAACATCCAATATTTTAGCAGAAGGAGCACTAAGTTTTCATTTTCTACAATCATAATATTTGCAATAAAATTTTTCACTGATATAATGGATAGGAATCTTAGTAAGTAAACAATAATGTTTAAATAGACCCATGTTTAAAAGAAAACATTAAATTAATATTCATTATTAATCCATTATTTTAGTGCCTTCAAGTGATACATTGCAATAGGGGTAAAATATTTTTGTAGAACTGAATTTCTTTTAATGATTGCATATCATTACTTAAACCTATTTTTTAATTCTACGAGACTGTGACTGAGCAACTGATGTTGCATTTAATATTATTCGAGTTGCAATAGATAATCTTTTGTTAAAAAAATTTAAATGCACAGTTGATAACTTCTGTGATTCTTGTCCAAAATATTCTTATACTTTGAAATCTAATACATTAAGAACAATGAAAAAATTATCATTATCTTTAATAGATTAGCAAGTAATTTTATATGTTATAATATTTATATAATTACATTTTATATAGTTTATTTGTATTATATAAATATTTCTTTTTATCTTATGGTATATATGACAATCTATAATATTGTTGTCATGAGACTATCTCAAAAAGACAATCTAAGATAACTGAACTTAATTGTGTTGTGAGCTATGAATGAGGAATGATTATTTTATAATTCTTAATCTTGTGTCATTAGAAATAATGAAGATAAAAATTTGAAGAGCATAGGTAGGTCATTTTAAAGATCCTAAATAAGCTAAATACACCATATCATAATCATCACGAAATTAGAGGCTTAGAATGAAGGAACTATTTGATTTGTTGTTGCCAGATGAAGGCCAGTTGTGAAATTCTAATCAAACTCTGTTCAAGGGAGCTGGCACTAAGGCTATCCATGTGTTAGGTCTTCCAAGTTTCTAATTTCATGATGCCTAATGTAGCAATGTGTGTGAAATTTTCAAAATTTTGTTTGCGAAAAAGGTCATTTTACTTTGTTTAATGTAAAATAAAAGTTTAAAATAATCCATCATTTTACTTTTACTAACTGACTTAAACTAACAATTAATAATATTTAAAAAAAAAAAAACAATGATTACCTCTCAGATTATTGTAGCATTTTTGAAGATTTTTTTTTTTTTAAAAATATAAATTAAAATATATTGCAATCATTTCTAAGGTTAGAAGCTCACATCTAGATTGCAATGATACTTGAAAAACCTGGACTTTTTTCACTCATTAATAGTGAAATTTAAATATAAAAATAACAATTATTTGATATCTTTCATGAAGATTAAATTTTCTTACAAATTTGTTTGATTGAACTTTGGAATAAAAAATGATAAGACTTTGTAAAAAATCGTGGAATAAGTACAATGAATGAAGGTTTAAGCCATTAAATTAATCTGAATTATCAGCAGTATATATTATGGTAAATTATAAGGATATAGGTCATATTTTCGTTCATCTAGTTAATAATTACAGAGACCTTATTTAACAGAATTATTCCCTCATTATTTATATATTTTATTTTAAATTATTGTTTGTTTTCTGGGGCTTGACGTCCTTATGCCTCAACAAACAAACAATTACAAGGAATTTAAATAAATCATATGAATTACTTGTAATTCATATGAACTTATTTAACACATTTATCTGCTGGCTTTTGAGTTTATTTTTGTGGTCTATAAGACAGTGTGAAGCTAGAGTAATCTTAAAAAGATTTCCATTCTACATTAATTTTAATAATTTATTGTTTATTCTCTTTAATTGATTATGTGTCTAAATATAATTTAAAATTGCAAAGTTGAAATAATTATTTTTCTTTCTTTTATTTATATTATTCTTTTTCATTTTTGCATTAAGGACGTTCGTTGTTTGCAATTAGGACAATTAAATATAGTAAACTAACATTGAACATATTACCAACTCTATTCAATTTGATTATGCCCGTTTTGCCTGTTTCTCATGAGATATAAATGAGAGTTAGGTTCTAGATCTAGAATGAGGCTCGCAGCCGATTAGTGACATTTTACCAGAAAATTCTGTGAATTATATTTATTTTTCTAGGATTAGAATTAAATTTCTAACAGTTTAAAAAAGAAAGAAAATATGATCATTTATTGTAATCACCATTGATTTAATTCAATACTTATTCAGAAAAGATTGTGTTATCTTTTTCCCATTACTTTCATTCACTCAAAGTCTTTCATATTTTAAAAGTCTCAATCAAAAGCCCTTTTAACATGTTTTTATATTTTTATTGGAAAATATATAAGGATAAAAGTACAGTTGACTGTTAAGATGAATGAAGAAAAAGATAATCAGGGGTGCAGTCAAACATTGGCACACAATTAAAGTATTTCTACATAGATCTGGCGTTTCTCTTTGACTGCATCCCTGATTATTCTCTTCTCCATCTAAAAATATATAAGATTGCAATATTTCCCCCAAAATGATTGAAATAAATACAATGCCAATGAAAACAGGAGCTAGTCACTTCTATTTCTGAGATCACACTTAGATCTTGAAGCATAATATTTTATTATTAATGTTTTTCAAAATTTTGCAAACACTTGTGAAAACAAGAGAACTAAGCAAAATATGAGAGCTACTATTTTGTTGAAACAATCATATATTACCATATAATATAAATGTTTGTAAATGGAATTGATGTTTGTGTTACAATAGGTGTTATGTGTCAAATATTGAATGTCTCTAATTGTTGTATATCATATATAAGGACAATATAATTTTATTTGTATTATAGTATGAAAATACTGGTTTGTTTGTGTACAATGGCCAAAAGTTCTTAAAATGGCCTAACCTAATCTTTTATTGATGTCATTCCAGGCCTAAAATGCCTGTTGTTTAATTCTGTATTAAATGTGCTGAAGGATGAATAATATTTATCAATATTTTGTATAATATCCTGTTAGGCCTACCCTGTTAATTATAAAATATTGTAATGTTATAACTATTTAATGGCTTCTTATCTAATAATAGTAATTAAAAACTACATTAGGTCATAACCACTAATAATTATCTCCTGGTTGATTTCTTTTCATTTCCCTAATTACAGTATAGATAAATGAAATCTGATTTTAATTACAAAAAAATAATCTCTGCCACAAAAAGCATTAGGCATTATTAAAATGCGAAAAGGAGAAGTATATAATATAATATATTTATAACATTTAGGGAAAAAAATATAATGGAACAGAATTAAACTTATGCATCCATCACCAAAGTTTTAATTGATAAACAAAGTTGACATCATGTAAAGTTTAATTAGTGAATAATGTTATATTGTCATTTTAATTGTAAATAAGTCAACAAAAGAAGTCATAAACTCTATTTGTTATTTTCCATCTATGTGTGTGTGTATGTGTTTAAATAATAAAAACCAATTTTGATTATATGACTTACATATATAAAATGGCAAAGAGTGTATAAAAGTATTATCTAAATCATCATATGATGATTTTAATAGTTAACTCTAGCCAATAATAAAATCTAATACACCAAACCATTTTTATTCATTTAAGAAAACATTATCATTGATTCATTTGACCTATAGAAATTTTATCAATTTTTAAATAAATATGCTCTAGTGTCTTTATATTTTTAATGTGCAGCTATACCCACTGCAGCTAAAAAAATAAAATAAATATTAATAATTATGAATTAGATTACATTTAGAATTAGATTAAGATAATAAAATAATATATAAATAAATATTTTGAAATGTTAAGACCCAATCCAATTAGAAAAATGATTTTGTCTTAAAATTTATTATGTTTTCAAAAATATTTAAGTTGTGAATTTAACATAATTTTTTGCTCAATTTTGATTAATGTTATGTTACAAAGTTTTTTGCCAAATGGCATAATGAAAATTAATTGCTACAAGACAATCGAATATTAGAGTTGCGGACAACAAAGTCTTAAAAAGGCAACGAAGGCTTAAGGTTAAATACTAAATTTGGTCTTGTAGTCACTTCTGATGACTTTGAACTATTCTTGTACTAAAAACTACTTTTCTGTTTCACACTAATAGCAAACTATAAATCTGTACTTGGACACTTGGCAACTTGACAATTTTAATTATTTTGTTTTTAAAATTATTTCTCTCATTAAATTGTTATTTAAGCAAACAATCCCTAAAAAATTTATAATATCTGCGATAAATCAAACTAAACAAAAAAAAAGTATTGTTAAAGAAAATAGAACTCTGATATCTCAATTTTAAAGGAAAAAGAACTGGAATATATTAAGTTTAAGACACTAAGAATCAAGATATTAATTGTTAATGGTATTTACTAACTTTAGGATAAGTTAATTTTGCGAATACAGTACTTAAAATTTTAAGTTTTTGAGTGCAAAGGTTCATTGTTTTCAGTTAAAAATTGGAAGGGTTGATTCAATTTTTAAATAGCAACAAAAATAGTACGTAATAATTATTCTTTTTCAAAACTTTAATATTAAGACCAATATTATGACCATTATGACCATCTTCTCCAACTATTTAAGTTCTTTTTCCTTGTCCATCATACATAAACTCAACTGATTAAACAGAATATAGCAATACAAGTTATATATTTTAAATACATATTTATATTATATTATTTTTACTATATAAAATAATAGGTTAATTATAACAATTATGCATAAAGTGTATTATGTGATAATATATTATTAACATTGTAAGAGTTTAACTGAGAAAACCAAATGGAAAGAAAATAAAAGTTTGACATATGGCATAAAACTATTTTTTGTTTTGTTTTGAGTCTTGATGTATGTATATGTATTTTTCAATAAAATATTTTGATGTTAATGAATAATGAATGTCAAAGTTGCTCTTCGTTTATGTAAATAGTCTCTTACTAAACTTATATTTCTATATTTTCATCTTGAATTTTCATCTTAAATCAAATTTAAGTAAAACATGGTAAAAATATAAAATTTAAATTGATGATAACAAATGTAATAAAGCTTTAATTAGAACAATAAGAATCAGTAAAAATACTGTTAATTAAACAAAAAAATATCATGTACCAAATCTTATATTACGGTATTAGTAAGATAAATTTTTTGAATAAAGCCTATTTGCTATTGTGAATAAGTATCTCACTCTTGTTACATTTCAACTACTCTTGACTTCCTACTTTACAAAACTTGTTTCATATTTCTAATCTTGTTTAGTGTAAATATGTGTTAAAAGTAAATAATAAATTGCATGCAATAAATATATGTAAATAAAATGTATTAATTAAACATGAACTAATGGCTATTTAGAAATCCAATGATCCATAATATAAGTGTAACAACACATTTATGGACAATTATAATAAACTCAAACAGTAACAGTGTATTTAATAGAAAAGTATAGACATTTATAACTGGTTTACCCAATCCCTATGTTGTTATGTTTTACAGTGTTTCCCCACTGGCATATAGCACTTAAAATATCTGATTCAATAAAAAAATTTAAAACCTGAATATTTTAATTACCTAATATTAATTTATTTACCTTATAGTACTCATTGAAAATATTTTAATTTATAAAAATGTTAGACTGGCATGATCTCATATTGTAAACAAAATCTTTTGTTTAAACTTATTATTGATCGCCAAAATGCCAATATTGCACTAAAAAAAATAAGCCATGTTTTCCAGGAATGACCATTTTTTACTTCATAACCCAACAGATTTGGATTAAATCCTCATCTTTCAACAGCCCCAGGAGGTAATAGAGCTGCAATAGAATGAGTGTTCAAATTATAAAAATCAAATAATTTTATTACATAAATATGACATTAAATATTGGTAGGTATAAGAACAATTTTTAAAATAAAAATCAGGAATAAGAATAAATAAATAAAAAATATTCACATATGGAGATATAAGAGTAAAAATGAATTGGCGTTGATGGCCAAAGCTGTTGAATGCCAATAAACAAATTCATTATTGAAACCATGAAATATGTTTCCACAATTTAACCTATATGCAGTGTAAAGAAACAACAATGGTGCTTTTTACTTCTGTTAATAACTTAAAGCATCTTACTTTCAGTGCTGTCAGATGACGACAACCTGTTGACAGGAAATCCTCCTGAGTCATCATCTATCTACCCCACCTCCTTTGGAATATTTAACTAAAGAAACAATAATAGGGTGATTTGTGCTACAGACACAGAAAGCCCATGTCAACAGACTGTAAAATTAATTACTTATTAATTAATGGCTTCAAATTAACTGCAATTGTCCAGATTTAATAACCATGCAAATGAGGTTTAATCTAAAGCATTTTTTGTTTTAAATTGAGAGGTTCTGATGTTGGGATACGAGTTTTTATCAATAATTGATCCTCAATGAATTCAGTGGTTTCTCAAATAACTGATTCCAATAGTTTAAACTTCTTCTTCTTTGAAAGGATTTTCTTCGTTATTCGATGTTTCCTTCAACCAAAATTCTTCCTCAGATGGTTCCTCCACTCGTAACTACAATGGGAACTCGTTATTTCATCATTCGATAATTCGTCAGGTTTTTTTTTTTTTTTTTTTTTGACATGAAAGAGTTTCTGTTTTTACATTCAAAATACGCATGGTATCTATGTCTGTTTTTTTTTCTATTTTAAACATATATGTACGTTTTTGTATATAACTTCATTTTTTTAAAATGTTTGTGTTCCAAGGTTTTTGTGTTTTTTGTCATTGTCACTCAATTCCAATGTTTATAATGTTAATCTGATCATTTATACATTCAATAAATTGCAAAAAAAATTACAATTATTTAGTTTAAAATGTTTTTTTGTTACTTTACCAGCAAAATTCTGTAATTCGTCATTTCTGTTATTTCGTCACCCCCTCTCCCCCACACATGATGAATTATCGAGTTTCTACTGTACTTAATTTTTCCATAATTAACCTTCTTTTTTTTTGTCACAAGTAGATTAATGATTATCAACATAACATACTTGAAAACCAAGTTTTTCAATGGTTTTTTCGAAATCCCTGGTTCAAGCAGTTGAAAAGAGCTCTTTTCAGCTTCTTGCAGAGTAAGTAAGCATGTAAGTAAAGTAACTTAATTGCCTAATTTCCTAAAAATCAGCTGAGTGCTCCTAAAGTTCTGATTAAGAACCCTCCATAAAAAGAACCAAAGTTCAAGACAATCAGTTGAGCAGTTCTCAAGTCCCAATGAACCAACAAAAGTTACAACAAAATCTAGACTGAACCTTGAAGTAAAAATTTAGATAACATTATATGAAGGGTGTTAGGCTAGAAGGGGGAATATTCAAAAAAATCAAAAAAAATTTCATCGACACCGGATACCTTCTATGTTTTATCACTTGATGTGGTCCTATGGAGTCTAGAAAGTGGATTTTCACATGTTTTGAAGTTTTAGAACCCGTTCCCAATGAGGAAGTATTATAAACTTTGTAATTTACTCAGAACATCCTTCATATGTAATTTTTATATGAAGTTCATTTGCACCTTAATTTTCAATTCATCTCCAATAGCTGGAATTATTATCATTATAGCCAAGTAAAAGCAGTTTCCAGAGGAAAAGTTTAACCATTAACTACAAATTTAGGTTGATAAAGGATTTATCTACTTTTTATTTGCACTTGAAAATGTAATTAACTGCATAAAGTAGTAAGCTACTGCACAAATCTGGTGATAAGAATCGATAATAACTGAGCTGTAAAATGAAATGGAACTTAATTCAAGAAGAAATGCAAAATTTTCAACTAATCCAACAATGGTTAGGCCACTACTACAGAATGATTATCAAAATGAGTAAATTGAGATATTATTTTACACAATTCCCTGGGCTTCAAAAAATAAGAAAATAAACTCAAAGTTTCATCCAGAAGGGTTATGTCCAGCCCAGCTCGACCTAATTATTGCATTCCTTGCAGAAGATATCACATAACATAGAGTTGCTAGATTGACAAGCCATAAGTCTATCTTTGTGGAGCTTTCTCCCAAAAAATGTAATTAATTATTAATATTAAGTAAATTGAGAAGTGAGTAAATAAAATCTTTTGAGAATTTTGAACTTTGTGAAACTATATCAGAATTAGGAAGGGGGTTTGAATGAGTTTTCAAATAAAGCAGGAATCATCAAATGGTGCAGTTCTGTGAAAAGAGTATTAAAGAAAAAAATGAGGGTAGTGTTTATTAAACGTGGCAGACACACATGTTTATTTATAATAATTACAATGGAGTCTCGCTCATAAGAAATATTCAGTTATGCGAAGAATTTTTTGTTCCCCGGCAAACGGATGGCTATCTTATAACTATTCAGTTATAAGAAGCATTCACTTCTACGAAACATTTTCCATTCCCCCTCACATTCGTATAAGTGAGACTACACTGTATTCATTAAAAGTAAGAAAAATCAAGTCAGTAAATTGTAATTAATTTTAATTAGGATATGAATTATACACAAACAGGCTAGCCACCAATAGAAGATTTCATAGGAATAAAAAGACACAAAATTCGTCAAATATTCTTTATTTTAACATTTTATGCTTATCCTCTTGAGAGCTAAAATTAACTTGACAAAAATGCCTTGTTGTAAAAGAAAATTATCAAAGAAGAAACACTCTTTCTATGCCATTTCGTTTTGAAAAAGGGTTTAAAATTTTACACAATTTTAGGCTTCAACACACCACTTCAGATATGCAATATAAATAAGAGCCTGATACACTATCATAAACATTGAAACATATTATTAAAGTTTATCATTTTTCATCCAAATGCTTTTAAAACATTTTAAAACTTGATATACTTGAAAGGGACCAAATATTAAAGCAAATAAGTTATTTTTTGCAATTCATAACAGCTAGATTTAAATGAAGATTTAAATTCAATTTTGATGTCCAAAAAAGCACTTAAGAAATTTAATTTCTAATTTTAAAAATAACTGATTTTTTAATAACATAATAAGCAAATGAAAATAAACTATATTTTGTACCTTTCGATATATTTTTCTTTGATTTACAATAAAATTAGTCACAAACATGATTTTAAAACTGCTATAGTATAGATATAATGATATTGAACTATCTGAATGTAATTCGAAAGATTTTGTTATTTACAAAGGAAATAAGATAGCATATATTAAAAAAAAAAAAAAAAAAAAAAAAAAAAAAAAAAAAAAAAAAAAAAAAAAAAAATCAACTTGTAGAAATTATTTTCTATTGAAAATTCTAACAAGAAAGTAAGATTTCAATAACAATCTCATGATTCTAATCAACTAGGCTATAAAAACCTAACTATTACCTAGATAAATCTCTATAAAAAAAAAATATACACTTATATTAAACAAATCAACAACTAGACAGTCAAACTATAAACAATTTAAATAAATAAGCAAAAATTTATTTTTACCAATTGTTAATTGAAGTTAGTTGACTAATAGACATTAGTATTAATCACTAATAAACCACTTTCTGAAGCGTCGAAATTTACAATAAAATTCACAAATACGTGTTATAAGCTAATAATGAGCAAAGTTTACAATTAGCCATAGAAAAAAAATTACTAAACAATAAATAAAAATAGGCAAATGCTTACTTAAAAAAGAGAAAATATATAGTCGAGTTAAATAAAGCATGGCTCTCAGTTAAAATTATAAAAAAAAAATTCAGCAGTCTTTTAAGACTAATACAAATTAACACATGTACATATAATTACACACTTATAAAATATATATACACATACAAAAGATAATTGCTTTAGAAATGAAAACTCACGGTAGAACGTATTTTAGAAAAGGACTAATCAAAACTAAAAGAGTAGTGTGTATACAGCTCTTATAACACATTCAAAGCAAGAAACTTTGTAGGTTAACATAAAAAAACAAAAAAAACAACCCAATAAAAATATTTTGATTAGTTGTGTTATATCACATGAGCGCAGCCAATAATCAGAGCCGCTCTCAGCTCATCAAGTATTCCTGCAACAAGGAGACAGCTTACAAGACAATAGTTATCTAATAATTGTTACTGTATTGCACAATTATTGTTTTTCTGTGTCAGTCCAGCTCGGCTGAGGTCCCTTTCAATCTTGTCATCATCTTCAATCCTGTAAAAACAAAATAGTTTCAAACTTTAATTTAATTTATTCACTTGATATTCACATAATTTAAGAAGTTGTCTTTCAAAACTGAACATATCCACTTCAGGAAAATTTTTCAGGAAGAGCAAAAAACCCTATACTAGTGATACCTCTGTTATATCCAAAAAAAATTACAAAATTTATATTCTTTACAGATGTTTACTAATAAAATGAAAATTAATAGGTTAGACTTGAAAAAAAAAAAAAATTATTTTAAGCACCCTTAATAATTCTTATCACTATAAAAGCTTCAAATAAATACTTACGCTTTCTCTTGTGAATCAAGATGATGAACAAGCTCATCTCTCTTGTTGACAATATTTACAAGCTCAGCCAAAAGAAGATTTTCTCTTAATTTATGTTCTTCAGTTTTTTGCCAATCTAAAAATAAAATAGAAGAAATGTTAAGTAGATATATCCTGGGGTGTATATATACTGGATATGTGTACATTTATATACCATTTTTAGTTGTGATATTTAAACTAAAAATTAAATAGGGACAACAGATAGAAGTGCTAGGTCAAATCAGGTAGCAACCTTTTGGGTACTTGAGAAATGGTTAAAGTAATGTTAAAGTAAGATAATTTAATTTTAAATTATGTATTGTTTTCATATTGTTAAGTATAATAGATATAATAAATATAATTATGTACAAAACAAAGCTGTGATCATTTCCAATCATACTTTAAAAGCAATATTGACAGAACCCAAAGCGAGAAAAATAAAAAATATTAATAATTTCTTTTTTTTAAAAATTGTAAGTGCATATATTTTGGGGATGTGTCAATTCCAAACATTAATTCTAGATTCCACCAATTCTTGAAAAAATAATAGGTATCGAGAATCTATAACTAATTTTATAATTATTAGTCACACATTCTTCTCCCAAATGATAATAAAAACGATATTTTTAAATAATAACCTACTATAAACAGCATCCAGAGAAATATTTAATCATTTGAGATACTCATGATGGTATAGCAGGATCAAGACAATTAGGATTGATGAAATAAATGCCACTTCTATTGGAACTATTTAAACAAAACAGATTTAAAATGGGGCTATTGGAAATGTTTCCAATTGTAATGGAGAAATATGAACATAAGGGAAATTCTAAGCTAAAACCCCCAAAAATTAACCGCCTGACCTCTTTCCCCCTTCACTATGGATATATTTCAGATATCTGTTAGATCTCCTCAAGTGAGTACCAATATTTGATTTCTTATCTTACATTTTTTAAAACTTAAATATATATAATCCATGTAACATAACATAATGCTGATGTGTTGAAAATTTTTTATGTTCTAGAACTGAAGAGAAATGTTAGGCATTCGAAACTAGTCTTCCAGTAAAATAATTCCAATAGAAGTGGCAATTAATTCATAAATCCTAATTCTAGTGTTTAATGAAAGGTTTTTGCAATGTTTGCAATTCCTAAAGTAATAAACAGAACCTGGAATCTTTGGAATATTTAAATTCTTAAACAAGAATTTGTAAAATAAATTATTTTTTCTATAATTTGTATTGATTGTAGTTGACTTCTATATCATATGTTGTAGATAATAAGTGATTGCTATTAGATGTTTACTAATTTATTTCATGAATAATTATTGTTTTTATAAAATGAATTTGATTTGCTTTTTTTATTTTATTTTTTTTTTTGTTAATATGAATTACTTTTTCTAAAAGTAATTCATTCTTAAGGTATCAGTATTTAGAATGGAGGGTCAACTTTTCGGTATTGGTAACAGTGTCGATAACTAAAAAATGTTGGTACTAACACATCACTAATACAGGTATACCTACATAATTATAAGTTTATGAAATAATTTTATTCACATTTACATTAGTTTCCCATTTAAAATCTGATTTATTTATTATCTTAGAATTATAATCTATGATAATTTATTACCTTCCATTGACAATATACTTCGAAGTTCTCTATTAAGAAGTTCAAACCTTCTTTCAAGATCGTCTTCTTTTTCTCTGAAATAAGAAAAAAAAAATTTTTTTTGGAAACAAACATTTTTCAATACCCCGAAACTGATAAAATGAAAGGCACACAAAACTTACAAAATATTTAACTGCATTTGTCTCCTGAGTAAAGCATTTTTTTTATTGACTAGCGTAAACCACTTTGACATTAGTACTTCTTCATCATCTTTATCAGTCCCTGAAATCAAATTTGAGATATTAAAATAAAGTAATTTAATTTTACTATTAACACAGAAGTATATCATTTTCAAGTACATATACATTTAGTATTCATCACTGAAACCTCAAGAGAGGGTCAGAAGCACAAGTTTATCAGAAAAAAAATAATCAAAAGCGGAAGCATGCATTAGTTCAAGTCAGTATATGTAAGTCCAAGGGGAATGATTTTATAATTAATTAAAAATCAAATAGAGAAACTTCAACTTGATCAACAAAATATCTACCCTCAGCTTCAATAAATATTCATATCATTGCCAACAAGCAACTAAGGAAAAAAAAAATATGCCATCATTAGGATATCTCTATTTAAGTTCACTTGGAATAGTATTGATTCTATTTCCTTAGTCAGGATTGACTCAATCAAGTATTAGGTTTGGAAAGGGACATGTCTTTTGGCTGAGGGTCAATAGTTTTTTTCTAACATTTTTTTCACCCTCAAAAAAGAAACATTTTGACAGGCTTTAGCTCTTTTGGTGTTGCTCGGATAGAAAAAAAAAATGCTGATAGTTTACTTATCAGAAATGTAATGAAGATTATTTTTTGTGATATAACATCTATCGCTAGGACCTACCGATTGGGAGCTATATTGGTTTGAATGAAAAAAGTCACGTTTGTAACCCATATTTTCCCTCCACTTGGCTTATTTCAAATAATCATTATTTGTTAATTTAATTTAAGTAATTAGATCATTTTATTCTAAAATGTAAATTGTGAAAAGGAGTAGATAATAGACAGGCACGTCCATGACTTTTTCCTTTTCCCGGTCAGGGAAGGGGGAATGAGTTTTTTTTTTTTTTTAAATGCTTAGAAATCATGCTGATTTAACAGTTTGGGTGGGAGTGTGATAGCAAAATCAGAAACCTCTTCCCAGTGACTAAATTTTTTTTTTTTTAATATAAAATTATATAATATATAAATAATGTAAAATAAATCTATAATTTTAACTTCATTTCAACTCCATATACCACGAAAAATATTATTTTAATTTAAAAAAAAAAAATGTTTTCCCAAGTTTTGACTGCTCCGTCTGAAAAATATATGCAATGAAATGAGATAAATTCGAACAATACAATAATTATCTCTATGAAATTGGACTTGCAAGAAAAAAAAATCAATTTTTTTGAAGAAACGGTGAAAAAATGGCAAAAGTAAAAACGATCTGTTGCATGTAGTTCTGAAACCGTTCCTGAGGGTGGGGGGGGGGGAAATGGAATCCTTACTCTCTTCCTATCATCATCCCCACCAGCTTGAAACAGAAAAGACTCTTGACGTCAGCGTTCACATCACCCATCCTGGGTTAGAAATGAAGAGTTACGTGAGCATTCAAGTCATCCGCAGTCAACGAGTTAAATGCTCAGAAATCATTTTCATATTTCTTTATTTCCAAATTATTTCAGAGAATAGATGAAAATGAAAGAAACGAAAACGAAGGAGTAAGTATCTCAAAGCATGAGCAGATTTTCAACATAGAAAAGGCAAAGTATTGGGGTTAACTTTTCCATATTGACACGAACAAGTCCAAGATTTAAAAAGAAAAACACCACAATAAGAAACATTGCAACTTAATTTAAATTAACTCACAAGAATTTGAACTGCTATGCTTTTTCTTTTTAAAGTACAACAAAATTAAATAAATATGGCCTGATAATGCAGGCACAGGTAAAACAAAAACATTGGGTTAAAGTACAAAAACACTGAAAAATTAATATTCCTAAAAAACAGTCCTTAAGAGTATAGACTCTTGTTTTATTCATAGCTAGAGTGACTATTATTATTCTCATTAATTGTAAGCCATACATAATAAGTTAATGAAATACAAGAAAATATACAATTGTGTACCTAATTCCATTATGTCTCTAAGTTCTTTTTCTAACACAGCAGCTTGCTTGTCTATTTGTTTTTGTTCTCTTTCTAATGCTTCCATCTCATTCTGAATATAGTTCACAACATCTTTACTGAACTGAAAATAGAATGGCATCACATTACTTATTAAATGGGTAAGGAGAAATAAGTCTGCACGTACTAATACCATCAATGTGTTATAATATTGATGACATCAGTTTATTAATTACCTGTTTGTTAGGTTGATCAGGGGATATCCTTTCCATGATTGACGTGAAAGAGTAGAGAGGAGAAAGAGGGTTCTGTTTGCCAGGACTGTCAAGCAATGCAGTGGGTTTGTTACCATTACTTTCACCATTTACCTAAAACACGTTTGTTCATTCAAAAATTCATCTATGTATTTTAGATTAACATAAATTACAAATAATTAATAAATTTATCAGGAATGCTGCAACAAAACAGATATTATTTTATTTAACCTGGCTTGTTTAAAATGCTTAATTAAATTGACTAAAAAAAGAACATACCAATCTATACCATTATATAAAAGGACAAGCCATTTTTCATTTGTGATCACTAACTGCGAAAACCACATCATCTTAATAGTTCCAGGATGGTTTAGCAATAAAAATCTACCGATTTTCCATTCATTCATTTTTTAAAAAGCGATAATATGAGGATAACCCTGAAGTTTGAAATGACCAATAGGCGGTGAGCGCCATTCTACATAAGGGGTTACAATAGTATGGAGTTAAATAGAGATTAAAAATTACTGCTACACGTAAATATATCACTGAGGAAATAATGCTCCTTAAGTGCGTGTTACGATATAAGATTTTTATCGATAAGGAAATAAAACTTCAATTATGTTAAAATTGTCTAATAAGTTCTCTTACTTATGAGAGCAGGCAAAGCCGCGGCAAGAGATACTAGTTATGATCACATCTACATATTGTTCAATGGTACTATATTTTATGTTTAAGACTGGTCTTCTAAATCTAATTACACAATGTAAAAAATGAAGGAGAAAAAAAAACTAAAAATCATTGTATTATTTAAGAAATTGCTTCTTTTTATTTAAGAAAGTACTTGGAGCTCTATCTTCAATTTTAAGAAATTTAATTTTACCATTTTCATTACAGTTGGATTGATCAGCATTATTTTGTGTTTTTAGTCTATATTCTGACATTAGTAATTAAAATACCAAAAAAGGTTAGGAGATTAGGATTAAAGCTGACTCTTTCACAAATATTTTAGTTGGCAGGATGTCGCAGTAAGCCTGTCTTATTTTTTATTTTTTTAAACTTACATTACATTATGATAAAAAAAAAAAAAAAATTAATAATAATAATAATGGAAAACAACAAAATATTCTTATTGAAATCCTTTAGTTCAAACCATATAAATCCCTTTAAAGTTGGTAAAGTATTAAAACCTTCATAGATAGTTATAGCAATGAATAATGAGATGACTAATATTCTAATTTTATCGTTATATAAATTTAGTATAATTAGTTTATACAATAATACCTTGGTAGGAGAACATGGAAGGCTTCTCTGAGTATCTTGCTTTAAATTTTGGTTATCAGCAGACATTTCTTCAGTAGGAGTTTTCTCCAAACCTAAAAAAAAAAAAAAAAAAAAAAAAATAAAAAAAAAAAAAAAAAAAAAAAAAAAAAAAGAAGAAATAAATAAGAAGTTAAAATTTTGATAAACCCATAAATTTACTTTACACAAATTTACACTGTTTTGAATAATAAAATAGTGTGGAATACAGCGAGTCTCAAAGCTTAGTAAAAAAAATTAATTTAAGGGAAAGGTAAAGGATGTATCGGAAAATGAAAGAAGTAAGATGAAAAAGCAAATTTCCATTTCAAACAAATTTGTTGTTCGCTATGTCAAGCAAATTTAACCTCTGGATGACCAATTTTTAGGCCATTGCCCACCAGACAGCATCGAATAGCCAGGGTTCAATTTTGACGGCAGTATGCACACTGGACAATTGCTGATTGGAAAATGTTCTTGTTCGGTAACGAATCAAGGTTTTTCTAACATTTTCTAGATGGTCGGACAAGGATGTCAAGAGGCCCCAGAGAGCAATTTGCTTCCAGCAACAATACCGTTTGGAGGTGGCTCTGTAATGGGGTGGGCTGGCATAACTTTGGAATAGTGAAGGGCCGTTCCGACTTAAATAGGATTTTCCATTCTACTATTGAAACCATTTCCACTTTTCGTTCGACGTCAGTTTGACTAACCTTCTACCTACTTACTCTAGAGTTTCGTTCCATCGCTTGTTGTGACTTCAGGCTGTTAATCTACTTCTATTTTATAATTAAAAATTGTATAGGTACTATAATATTAAGAAGATTTAAATAGCTAAGTTCACTTATTAAAAGAAAAATGTAAACTTTTAAAATAGTTTTATTCAATCAAACAATTTCCTTTTTTTTTGAGGGGGAAAAATGTTAGTTCAAGTATAGTGCACAATTGAGCGAGAATATTTCAATTACATTGGTTCTAAAAAAAAGGAGTAATCAACTCTTGTGAACACCTTTTGGACAAAGAGCAAAAAAAATATGTAATTACATATGCAGTAAAACCTTGTGTGGTTTCTCTGAATCCAAAAGAAGAATAGAAGAATCCGAGCTCTGTCAGTAGAATAGAAGATTTCAATGAAATTGGTATATTATGAAGATGCCCATGGGTGGGGTGGTGGGGTGATGGAAAGGAGGAAAGGAGGAAAGGAATCAAGAGCGGCAGGATCAACACAACAGTCGGAACGACCTTGGGTGGAACGAAACCAGAGATGCAATCTAAACTCAACTACACTGGGAACGGAACTTGGAACTGTTTCCAGCTTTGAACCGGTTTGGAACGAAATGATAGATCTTTTGGCATCGGTTTTTGTTCCAGGTGGAACGAAAAATTTGGGTGATTCGTTTCATTCCAAACTGGTTCAAAGCTGGAACCATTTCCAAGTTCCGTTCCATCCAGAACGACCCATCACTACTTTGGAAGCCTGTACTGAGTTGCACATAATAAACAGGGGCTCACTGACTGCAGAGTGGTAAGTGACAGACATCCTGGAGGAATATGCAATGCAGTTCACTCCATAAAATTGTTGAAAATTTCATTTATCTCCATCATAATGCGAGACCACATATTGCTGGTACAGTGAATGACTACTAACAGGAAATAAGAATTAATCTGTTGCCGCCTATAGGCCTATAAGTCCGGATCTTAATCCGATAGATCATGCGTAGAATATGCTGAAGAGGGTATGAGAGATTAAAATCAAACACCAATTACAATTGCTGAGCTTCAAAACACACTTCCTCCAGAAGACATAGCTTTTGCCATTAAATGCATCCAGTAAATGCCGAGACATTTGAAAGCTGTTAGACTACTTAGAGGAAGAGTTACTAGATATTAAGGTTGTAAATGTTTTTTGTAATCAAGTTTCTGTAAGCATAACTATTTCATCAGTTAGTGATTTATTCTCATGTTAACACGTTCACTGTGAATGAAGCAACACCTGCATCATTGAAAGAGTCATTTCGAGTTTGAATGTTTTGGGACTTATTGAGTTTTATGTAGTTGTCTTAAAACCGCAGGCAAACATGTTAAACTGTTAGTAACATTTTTCTTGCTTTCTCTCTTATTTACTCTTCGAATGATGGTCGAGATACCAAATATATAAGAAAAATATGATTAACTGTCACATATCTGAAAAATGAAGAAAGAAATAAAAAAGTAAAAGGGGATAATTAGAAAAAATAAAGTAATTCTAATTTGGTCCAGGAATTTATAACAAAGTCATATATGAACAAATTGAGTTTTGGAAATAAGGTTCAGGAAAACAATATTGAGTGGTAAGATGATGATTACGATACAGAAATTATAGTTTCAAGATAGGATAGTATAATTATAGTTTTTGATTAGAATCAAGCTACTATAATAGTTTTTAAAAAATGGAAATGGATAGATAAAAAAAATGGAATTTGTAATTGTAATTTGGTACATGTAGAATATCTGGAAGGTGGACTGAAAATAAATTAAGAAAGGATTACTTCTCTAAAATAGGAAGCAGAAGAACTAATAAGTAAAAAAAAAAGTTAAAAAGATATGTGTAAGCAAAATTCTTCATTTAATGAATATTGCAATGTATAAATCTAAATCAAGAAATACTAAACAAGATGACACGTATAATGAAGCTTTATCAAATTAAAAAATAAACATTACAAATAAATATTCAATTAAAAATTCTTCAGTACAAATAAATAGAACTTTCCAGCTTCTTACCAGATGATATGGAACTGACAATCCCCATCCTCGCCTCTGCAATCAGTCTTCTTGCCCGCTCTCTCAGCTGGGCCTGCCTCTCCTCTTCACACTGCACATATGATATGACCAATTACTAAATTATTTTAATGTAATACTCTGTATTATAAATTTTGCAGAAACCATAAAAACCCATAAGCTAAATAAAAACAAACCTAGCCCTCATAAAGCAATTGTGTCTATAACAAAAAATTGGGGGTAAGAAATAAATATTTTTAATATTCTCAAAAAAATAAATAAACCATTAGATAAAATTTAGCAAAAAATATAAAATCTATAGATTTTTTGAGAGGATATACCTGAGTAGGTGATTGTGGTTGAGACTTAGAGGCTTCTCGCCTCGCTTGTTCTAAGAGCTGCCTCGCTCTTTCCTTCAATTCATCATGACGATTCAGCAATCTCTGCACACCATGCAATTAGCAAAAGACAAGCAAACAAAAAGCATACATTACTGAAAATCACACGTCTAACACAAGGTAAGATTACATTTTACTTTAACCATAAACGAAAAAAAAAAAAAAAAAAAAAAAATGTTATCAAGTAATTATATTACACTAAATTCTAATAAAAACTCATACACATGCCAGAATCCTGCTATAAAAAAATTTATCTTTGTAAAATAATTCTGAAGTCAAAAAAATTTTAAATGAATTAGTATAAAAACAAATTAAAGAATAACTTGTATGATAAAGTAAATTAAAACTAATTTAACATATTGCAGAGAAAAATTATAATTCATAAACTCAATAAAATTATTTTTTTTAATATTGCTAATTTCATTAATATAATAAATCTTAATCAAACATAACCTCCTCATTGTTAATAAGAAAATCAATATGATCAAAATACTAAATTTAAAATACACCTACCCAAAAGCCATAACACATCTGCTAAAAATTGAACATTTGAAACTTCAGTAAAATGAAAACCAACAAACAACACTCATAATTACAACAAATTTAAAATAATGAAAAAAAAAAATAAAATAAAATATACCATTTAAAAATCCCACCACCAGACTACTATCAACTAAGTAAAATAATAACCTGTCTACCATCGGATACATTATGTGACCTTACTTTCAAAACCATAATGTTTATATATAAACTGATTAATTTGCAATCAAAGCTCATTTACCTGTTGATGCCTTGATATGTGTTCATGGTTGAGAGGAAGATTAGATGGTGGTTGATTTACACCATATTTTGTTTCAGATCTATCATGGTTATTACTTTTAACAGCATTAAGAGAATTCAGGGAGTTTTCCTATTAACAATAACAAAAATAAATAAAATTAATTTCAAATACTTAAATACATTATGAAAAAATGAAAAATAAGTAATAAATAGGTAGGTACTAAAATAATTTAAATAGAAACATTTATCATATATAACAACATTACAACTTTATAAATGCTGAGTAGGAAGCCACAACCCATTCATCAGAACTTGATTTAATGTTCACATGACTTCATCAGAGATGTAGATAAGAAGATCTCTAATCAAGAAAATTTATTTGTAGGATCTATTATTAAGTATTTTGGGAATATTATTAATTTTTTTAAAATTTATTATCAGTGTTCATCAGAAGGAATAATATTATCAAAGAATACATTTACTAAAAGAGATGTTTAATTTCCAAAGTCCCATTATTAAATTAAATACAAAATCAGGTCTAGATCGAAGGGCATATTTTTCTAGCAATAAGTAATAATTTCAGCTAGACGGAATTTTACAGAACAGGGAAACATAAAATACTATCAACTCAGAACATATCATATCTTATGATATAATGTGCGATGATATTTTTCAAAGATGAATACTTATAATTTAATAAGCCAGCACAGAATATTTTAGATTTTATCTATTAAAAAAAAAAAAAAAAGCTAAGATGCTGGGCATACATATATTATAAGTATATTTTAATGTTTTGACTTTATGAGTTTTGACCTAAAGCCTATTTTGATGAAAACAATATTACATTATGACAATATCTATTATCTTATAATAAAAAAAATTATGGTTTAAAATACTTACACTATCCTGGGATGATTGGGACCATGTCCCAGAGGTCTTCTTTTTTGAATCAGTTGTTTGGCTATAATTAAAAAAAAAAAAAAAAAAAAAATATTCATTCATAACATAACGTTCTTCAGAACAAAAGATAGAAAATTATATTAATATAAAAAAATATTTTGATACCAACCAAAATAATTCAATACTAATTTATATATATACTAATATATTTCATTAGTAATCTGTATATCATTATTTGATTTGACATCCCCAAGTTTTAACATCAGTGAATAAAAATGTATTCCTCATTCACCAATTATGTTTTCCACTACTCCACAACGACTCAATTTCAATTGTCATCAGTTTTTGAAGTGTAAACTTTTGGGCAGTTAGGCTGGGATGAGGCAAAAAAAAAAAAAAGCAAACTCGCATCACATATGATACCGTACCATACCCAATACCCCAATTTAGATTTAGATCTGTTTACTATCCTCCCGATGAGCTAGAGACGAAACTTGGAACATATCTTAGGAGTGGATGACAATGCAATAATTACAGTAGTGGGGACCACGCTGCACAGTTCGCAGCACTTAGGACACTTATGCGATGGGAAATCACCTCTCTGAAAATTTGGATTCATTTATTTCCCAAACTGAAAATAGCTAAATTGTGAAGAGGCTGAAATGAGGCTGGTTCATCCTCTTTAAAACAGTATCCCATTAGAAATTGTATTTCAATCTGATGAGAAGCTACGACGTGAAGAAGAGCGATAAAAAGATAAAAATTAAAGAGAGGTAATAAAAGCCGTGCCCCACCTTATAAATGAACCTTATAGTTGTGGCGGCAACCTGTTTTTACTGAATGAAAAATTAAGATTGAAATAAAGTAGGACTGTTACATAGGTGCATCTGCAATACATACTTTTAAGATAAATGCCTATTTCATAAAAAAAAAATAAATAAAATTCACTTGAATGGACTATTCATTAAAAAAAATTCACCTTATTCTCCTCTCCATATATCTTTAGATTTAATTAGGAATATAGATCAGTCAAACAAGTTTACACTTCCAGCGTGTGGTCCTAAGCACACCCACTATAATTTTTTTTTTCCATGAAACAAATGAGAAAAACTTTAACCCTTCAACAATAAATTGCTCAAAAATATGAAGAATATGATCACTAGATCTTATTTGAAGTTTAACTGCGCATCAAAGGCTGCAACCAACCAAAATGTCTAACTTCAAAAGCCACACCACAAACCCAATCAAGAAAGTAATCATAGACAAAAAATAACTTTTGTGTTTACAATTAATCTGGTTGAGAAAATTAATAATAAATAAAAATTTGTACGCAGCAGAATGCCTAGTAATCAACAGAAAAGGTCTTATAGAAAAGCTAGAAGCGAAGGAAAGAAAAATCCTTAGAAAGATTCTTGGCCCCATAAGAGAAAATGGTGAATACAGGAGACAACATTACACTAAACTGTAGCAGCACATGGAGAGGAAAACAGGCGCCATTCGGAAAAGAAGGATATTCATAAATCCGATCAGCACAAAGAAAATATATATATATATATATATATATATATATATATATATATATATATATATATATATATAATTTATTTTTGAAGAGAAAAGATTTGACCCCGGTTGGGATTCGAACCCAAGTCTCCACCTCTCTAGCGTGGTGCCTTATCCACTAGGCCACCATGACTTGGGTTCGAATCCCAACCGGGGTCAAATCTTTTCTCTTCAAAAATAAATAATATATTCAAAAAATATTTATTAACTAAGAATTATATCATAATTTAATATATAGGACAGCTTGTCAATAGATCCATTTAAAAGTAATGTTCAAATTGAACATTCATCCCCGAATTGTACATCGCAATTGCGAGTGCCCGGGGGTATGGATCAGTGAAGAGAAAAGATTTCCCTGGTTCGGATACGAGCTCGGTGGCCTAGTGGATAAGGCACCACGCTAGAGAGGTGGAGACTTGGGTTCGAATCCCAACCGGGGTCAAATCTTTTCTCTTCAAAAATAAATAATATATTCAAAAAATATTTATTAACTAAGAATTATATATATATACTTAAACAAACACCGCACTCACACTCACATATATACTCTGTCCTCAAATATGATAACAATATTAAAAACAGTATCCTTTAGCAAGTCTGCCTCTCTTCCCATCCAAAATACTTATTTATCAAATATGACTCGCAATTGATTCATTACAATGTTTTTGTTATACATTGATCACTGTTTATAGAATTAACATGTTCTGATTGAACAAAACATTGTTAAGTCATCATCACCATAATAAAAAAAATACCAAATTGTTACAAACATTTCACATTATTAAGTACATTTACTTTTGCCACTAATTTTTAATCAAATAAAATTCAGGCTGAACACACTTTGTGTCAATAATTTAAGTAAACTTGATACTTGGAAGGTTACAAAATAAACTTATCAAGATACTAAAGTAAGGAGGCTGAATCGAAATGAATGTGTGTTGTGGTTTTGGCTAATAGAGAGGAATTGCCAATAGATACCAGTGTCTTTAAAATCTAGTAAATAACAAACCTTTCATCTTCCTCATCTGAACCAAAAGGATCTGAAAATTGACGCCTCGTCATCAAAACGGGACGCTGGATATTCGCTCCATTCACTGGAGATTTACTCTAAACAAAGATGACGTAAATTTAAAAAAGTGATTTCATAAATGAAATTAATCTACTGATTTATTTCTTACTTTATCTCTTTCTCTGAACTTTTCCTTGGTTGGCGACAACACTTTCCCAAGTATTGACTTAGAACTATTGAAAATTTTGTCAGTGACACTGGCTGCCGTTTTACTGGTTGGTTCCTGAGGATCTTTGCTACTCCAACTACTGCGCATCTTTTCTTTATCTGTATCTGATCCACTAAAGACACATTTCTTTTTTATTATAATTGCTTGCAAAGTATTTATTGCTGAATTAAAAACAGCAATAAATAAACTTATAATAAATTTATAAATTTAACCATCTGATTTAATATATTAATATTATGTCTGATTCTTTTAAAATATGAATATGAAATTTCAATAAAAAGTTCGATTCAAAATCTATTGTTTGAAATATAATTTAAAATTTTAATTAATTAATATAAACATTATTTATATAGAATTTTCCCATTTTGTATACTTATATCTCAGTTAAAGTTATTTTGCTAAATTTAATTTCTACATGTTAAGCCAATTCAATTTTACTTTGACCAATAAACACTTGTTAAAATGAAGCAGTTCATATAATACATTAAAATACAAAGATCAAATTATACAGTACAAGTGACAATCTGTTTAAATATATTATTTCTTAATAACTTTCAATCAAAGAATCATCAAATAGATTTATATTAACATCAGTTAATAAGATACTTAACTAACCTTTTTTTAAGTTTTGTGTTATATAGTTTTTTGTGGTAATAAGAAAAGGAATTTCAGACATATAAAATCTATACATTAGCAATATTGATATATCAGGGATTAAATTTCAATATGTAGAGCAGCTTAACCTTCCGTTACTCCCGGTACCTGTATGTACAAGACTAGTCGCTGCTCACCTGTGAGGTGATTTATCAGTAAAAAATGTAAACGATGATTTTTTTTTTTTTTTTTTTTACTTTATATATTTATATGTAAAGGGGACAAATGGGGAAAGCCATAATTTAGTAAATGAGAAGTAGGAAGAAATGTTAAGCTCCACATCTTCAAATCGGTATACCTAGCGGTGCTCTTATATGGCACACAGAGCTGGATTCTCATGGATAGGCACGAGGCCAATCGAGAATATCCTACATAGAGTATATTGAAAGGATTTGTAGAAGAGGGGTACAGATCTATGCCAGATCAGGATTCTAGTGAGGAACAGAGAGGAATAGCAGGCCTGGCTGAACGCCTCCCTTCGCTGAGAGGCACTCAAGGGGAATAGCGAAAGAAGAAGAATTAACAGGCTGTTAAGCATGATTTCAGTAAGAACTGGGAGGTTCCAGACAATGACATGGAAACCTTATACATGACACATTCAATAAATTATAATTACCTTTTAATTGTTTTAGATCTCATATTTATTATCTCTTGGCCAAACAGCTGCACTGTGACATCAGTATCTGTATCAGTATTGAACCGACCAATCATATATGAAGACTCATCAGCTGTTTTTCCAATTTGCTGGACCTCCAGCTCATGACCTATGGAAAAACATAAGTAAAATTTTACCACGAATGTCTTTAGTATATATAAAATACAAAAATTGATAATAGTAAGATATTTTAAATTAAAATAAATAAATAAAACCTCAATACAATAAAGCTTAAGCTTGAGGCTTGTATTGATAACAAATGAGTCAGTTAACAGATTAAAATTAATTTATTAACAATCTTTTTTTTTTTAATTTAATTTTATTTATTTATTTTTTTTTTTATTTTATTTTTTTTATTTCCAGATTGGCCTGGTAAGCCTCACATGGATGGTTTAACAATATTAATGATTTAACAATAGTAGAAGGAAGGGTATACCAGGTATGCAAGTTTAAAATGTCGTTTTAATTCCAATAGAATGCGCTCTTAGCCTATTGAAGGATTTGCTTATCTCTAAACGCTATTTTGTTTGTTAGTCATTTGTTTACAAAAGTCAGTTGTTTTTAAGTCGTTTACGTGGACGTATCATACCTTTCTTTGGTGTTAAAAATGTCTAATTTTAAGCCAAATAAAGAGCATTTGCGGCATGTCATGATTTTCTTATTTAATCAAAAGAAAAAGGCATCTGAATGTCATCGAATTCTTGTTGAGACTTATGGCGATGTTGCTCCAACCGTCAGGACATGTGAACGTTGGTTTCAAAGTTTCGAACGTGGTGATTTTGATGTTACTGATCAAAAACGAGAAAATCGACCAAAAAAGTTTGAGGACTTCGAATTGCAATCTTTATTAGACGAAGACAATACCCAAACCCAACAAATGATGGCAGAACAGTTGAATGTCACTAGGCAAGCCATTTCCGATTGCCTGAGAGCTATGGGAAAGATTCAAAAGGTTGGAAAATGGGTTCCACATGAATTGGACGAACGACAGATGGAAAAAAAAACGAAAAACTGTGTGCGAAATGCTGCTTTTACGCCACGAAAGAAAGGGTTTTTTGCATCGAGTTGTAACTGGCGATGAAAAATGGATTTATTTTCAGAATCCCAAACGAAAAAAAAAATCATGGGTAACGCCAGGACAACCATCCAAATCGAGTGCAAGACCGGATCGTTTTGGGAAGAAGACAATGCTGTGTGTGTGGTGGGATCAGAAGGGAGTAGTCTACTACGAGCTTCTCAAACCCGGCGAAACAGTCAATACCGAGCGCTACCGACAACAAATGATCAATTTGAGTCACGCATTGATCGAAAAAAAAAAAAAAACGCCCAGAATGGGCTCACAGGCACGCCAAAGTCATTCTTCAGCATGATAACGCTCCTGCACATTCAGCCAGATTGACTAAGGAAACGATTTCTTCGCTTGGTTGGGAACTCCTACCCCCACCCGCCGTATTCACCTGACCTGGCGCCTTCTGATTATCACCTCTTCTCATCGATGGGACACTCATTGGCGGAGCAACACTTCAACAATTTCGAAAACGTACGAAAATGGCTCGATGAATGGATTTCAAATAAAGATGAAGCATTCTTTTGGAATGGTATCCATATATTGCCCGAGAGATGGACAAAATGTGTAGAAAGCGAGGGTCAGTACTTTGAATAAAATATATTATACTTTTTTTTTAAATTACTGTGTATATATTTTAAGAAATAAACGACATTTTAAACTTGCATACCTGGTAGTCTCGTGCAAGAGACACCCATAACAGATAAGTTTTCTAATCATTTTTGAATAATTGTAACTTTAGAGGAAGAATATAATAACAAAAAATAAAACAATAATTAACAAATAAATACAGTAAATGAAGTAAATAAATAAATGAATAAAGTAAATGAAGTAAATAAATAAAGAGGAAAGAAAAAAATTATAATAGTAATATACGGCAATATCAGTTGCTTAACAAAAAATCAATAATAAAAAAACATTTAAAAAAAAACATAAAAAAAAAATATAAGAGAATAATAATATAAACAAAACAAATAGGTGAAGTAAGAAATAACTAATAATACAATAAAATTGTAGTAATAAGAGCAGTAGTTGGTGTTGTAACGAAGAAGTAAATACAAAATAAAATAGTAATGGTGTTTACATCAGGATGTCTTGCATGAGTCTTGGTTTCAATCTGCGGGATGTTTGAGCTCCTATGTTGAAAGCTACTGCACCTTTAACCGCTGGTAACTTGCTATAAACTTGGTGTAGCATTTTTTGATGTAATTGTCAATGGATTCTATTTCTAATTCACGGTGTAGCTGACTATTTCTTACAAACCAGGGAGCATCTACTGCAATTCTCAGGACCTTGTTTTGGAAAGATTGTAGTTTCTTCCGTTTAGTAGAGGATGCAGCTCCCCACACTTCACAACCATACATCATTAATGGCCTGAGTATTGTTTTGTAGACAAGGATGGTTATATTTGGTTTAAGAGTGGATTTTCTGTTTATTATCGAGTACAGCATTGCCAGCCTTGCGTAGGTCTGTGTAAGTTTAATATTGATGTGGTGGTTCCAGGTAAGGCGACGATCGAGATGAACACCAAGGTATTTTTACTGCCTCATTAGATGGATTCCACTGAAGTCTGTTTCCGTTTAGAACCAGTTCCGGTGGGTCTGTTGGTCGTCTGAGGGTAAAAATTTTAGCAATACATTTTTGAATATTTAGATTGATCATCCATTTGTCAAAGTACTTTTCTAGTTCGTTAAGGTGAGTTTGAAGGGTATTTCTAGCTATTGTTATATTTTCGTGTTGCGAAAAAAAACTGCCGTGTCATCAGCGAACATAGCTATGGAGGTTTCGGACGATTGAATGATATCGTGAAGATAAAAGTTGAAGAGGATGGGCGATAGAACTGATCCTTGTGGAGTACCGGCACTGATAGGTCTGGTGGTTGAGATTGTGTTGTTTATTCTAACGGTGAAGGTTCTGTTATTGAGAAAAGAATGTAGAATATCATATAGATATTTTGGAGTGTCTATTAGTTAAGTTTATATAAAAGACCCTGATGCCATACCTTGTCAAATGCTTGTTGAAAATCTAAAAATGTGACAAGTGTATTTTTATTACTTTTATATTACATTGATGTTAATATGTACATATATATTTTGTAGTGCATACCAATTCCTTTTGAAAATCCCTAAACTTAATATTCCTTTTTATACCCCTAACATAATTTTTATAACAGATTAGTTGAGATGTTGGAACTCCAAGACCAACTTATTGTATCTGCCATCTTACTTAATAAGTTAAGTCGGATTTGGACCAAAATGGTACCTATTAGCCGCTACAATCCTTCTTTTAATTTCATGGTGGATACTACTGTAACAGTCTATCTGACTTCCTAGATATACAAAACTTTCCACACCCCTAAATGTGTACCCCACTACAGTAATGTCATTGGCTTCAGCGTCCGTACGCATATACTTTGTTTTGCCTTCGTTGATCTTAAGCCCCATCTTATGGGCAACTCTTTCCAGTTTCATGAAGGACACCTTAATTGAGCTTTGAAATCGCCCTATCAGATCAATGTCGTCTGCATAGGCAAGAATCTGCACACTTTTGTTTATTATAGTGCCTCCAATCTGAATGCCCGAGCTGCGGATCGCGTTGTTCAAACCGAGGTTGAAAAGGAGGCAGGCCAAACTGTCTCCCTGACTGACTCCCCTTCCTGAATGAAACTGGTCTGATAGTGCATCTTGTACTCGTACTACACACTGTATGCTTTCCATTGTCATTCTTATCAGACGAACAAGCTTAGGGGGCACCTCCATCACTATCAGCACATCATAAAGGGCAGGCAGGCCTAAGGACACTGTCATACACCGCTTCAAAATCAATAAAAAGATGATTCGTTATAATGTTGTATTCCCTAGTTCTTTCCAACATCACGCGGAGGGAAAAAATCTGGTCAATTGTAGACTTATTTTTCCTGAATCCTGCTTGGAAAACTTCCAATATGTTTTCTGCGTAGGGAACTAGCTTTTGATATAGAATATTGGAGAGAATTTTGTAAGTGGTTGAAAGTAGGGATATGCCCCTATAATTACTGCATTGTAGGGCGTAGCATTTTTTAAAGATAGGATAGATCACTGCCATATTCCAATCCTGGGGCATGCTTTCTTCCACCCACATTGTGAGAATTATATCTCTCAATACCTTATATAATATTCTTGTTTAGAACTAATATCGTATGATACAAGAATTTTGATAACTAAAAAAATCACGAAATAATAACCATAACAGTACAATTAACTATCTTTAAAAAAACGTACCAGTGAAATGAGCACGGAGTTGGTACAGGTAAGTCATAACAGCCAGCTTGTCAGGAACTGCAAGAACATCCATGTCTGCTGGATCAATAACTCTTGATATTCCCAGCTGTTCTCCAGCATCAAAAGCCTTTTTGCAATTACCCCTCACATCTTGACTAGGTAAGGTATCAAAATCTCTGCAATAAAACAGTAATATATAATTATGACTCATCTTAAAAAAATGCACAAATGGCTAAAAAAAACAGAAAAAGGAATCATACATTAAATCAGGTCTAAAATGATGAATAACAGCGCAGAAGGCAAGACCATTACGCCAACTAGTTGTAAGGTTGGTAACCTTCACACCAGAATAGCCTTTAGTCACTTCTTTGCACCATTCGAGTAGGTCCTGACCAGGAGTGCTTTCTTGTCCTCTTGAAAGATTTAACTTATTACTCTAATAAAAGAACAAAAATATGAGTAATATATAAAACATATTTATTACAAACTAAATAATAAAGTACAAACTTCTTTCAAATTCAAAGGTTGTAAATTTAACTTGATATTCTTGTCCTGTGTTTCAAATGAATTCCTAAAAAAAATAAAAAAATAAATAACATAATTATTACATAGAAATGAAGTCATCAAAGCTATAATTACTCAAACTAATACCTCTTTATTTATAAAGAAATGTCGAGAGTAGAACTAATTACTCAAGCAAATATAAAATAAAATAACAATTATACCCTTTCTCCATCAAAAGGGAAATAAAAAAACATTATCTTCATAGTTCTAGGAAGGTTTAAAATAGTATAGTTTACTATAATAATAATTTAAATGTACAGTGTTAGGTGGCAGAGGTTTGCTACACTGTCATTAATTTTTATAGTTAGAAATTAAAACCCAACCAGATCAAATCGATGAAATTATTTCTACCGCACTAAAAATGATTGCCTTATCAAAATATCGATTTCTTATTTTTTTAATATTGCGTGTAATAAATAGGTGTAATAAAATAAATTTAAATTACCCAAAACACAACTAAATAATAATAATAAATACTCACATGTATTTATCTGTTATCACTGGAGTCTGACTAGATTCATTATTAGAATAATCATTAGGTAACTCAGGAAATGATTTTTCATCCTCAGCTAGTGGAGTTGAGTCATCCCGTAAACTTGCCACTAAGAGAAAAAAAAATGAATAAAGGTAACTGAATATTTAATAATTTGAACATATATACATATATTTATAAAAAAAAATTTAAAAATGATTAAAATTTTCAAACACATGGCATAGTTTTAAAAACGTGTGATCAGCACTTACCACTAACAGGGGTACTCGCAAATTCAGAGCCACTCAGACTATTTGTCATCATCTCAAGTTGATGAGTAATATCATGGACTTCACTTAAACTCTGCTGCTGAGAAACTTCTAAAACCAGAATAGAAATATTACAATAAAAGCAACAACATTAGAACAATACAAATCCAAAAAAAGTTAATTTAAATTTAATGTATTTATGTAACAATTGGTAAAAAATAGTATACTTATTTACTGATATTGACATATTTAAATAAAATATATGATTATTTGCATTTATTTTTCATATGCATAATATGTAAGCATTTGCCCATATCAACCACTTTCTCATTGAACTAAACAGCTGTATCAATGCGCCTGAGAAGAATAAAAGAGGTACTTCTACGGTGTTTCCAAAATATTTTTTTTGTAATTTTTAAACAATTTAATTTAATTTCTTGAAACATAATACTTCATTGCACAGAAATATTTTGAAGTTGATAGAAAAAAAAAAAAACCCTTATTCCTTAAACCCAATTTATCATTTCCAAGACATATCTATGTTAATCTAGCCAAAAATTAAAGTCTTGTTATAAGGATCTACCAGGATCTGACGATTTTTTGAGACTGTTTAGGACAATGATGGGCAAACTACGGCCCGCTTGCCAAGTGTGGCCCTTCGGGCTAGTCAATCCGGCCCGCGACATGGTCACACAATTATACATAAGACAAAATTTATTTTATGCAAAGTTAGAATAGAATGATTGTTTTCTTCTTGTTGTGTTCCGGATCTTCTACCGTTGTACCATATAAGTTGAGGGTAATGAGATAAAGTCAACAATAAAGTTTATTAGTTGTAAAACTTTGTTTTGTCCAATTTTTTCAGCCCGCCTAGATGTTTTTCTATTTCACCTCTGGCCCGCCTAGATGTTTTTCTATTTCATCTGGCTCTCCCCTTAAAAAGTTTGCCCATCTCTGGTTTAGGACATCCTATGCCACTCTCTTTCCTCACTTAGAATTAGTTTTCGTCCTTAAGGATCCTGTTTAAAGATGTCGGAAGGACATTTATATATATATATATATATATATATATATATATATATATATATATATATATATATATATATATATATATTAGTTTTCATCCTTAAGGATAATATATTGAAATATTACAGGATTTAACAGTTTTTAAGTTATCCGAAGGATATTCTGCCAATGTTGTCCTTTTGAAATATACTAGATACTACAAGCGAGAGGGAAAAAGTAATCAGAGTTTTTGAACATGTGTGGTCCTACAAGAAAAGCTCCACTGAGCTCTGGTAAAAAATTACCATTTTCTTAAAGCTTATACTACCACTAGGTAATAGTTACCATTAGCATCCTCTTCTTCATCAAAATCTCCCAGAACTGCAATATCACTGTTGTTATTGGTGCTCATGAGACTGGCCAAACTCTGCATGTCTTCATCACTAAAAATAAATTAAAAATAACTACTTTTTTTAAAATATAGTATTTGATACCACAACATAAAACATATTCAAGCTTTTTTGTGCTATCGTTATCTGATGTTCTTTACGTTCCTTAAAATTTAAATTTAATAGGTTATGATTTGTCTAATTTATAAAGCATTTATCTTTCATCGATTTCTTGGGAAAAAGTAGGCATATCAAGAAGAGCATTTAACTTGACTTATCTCCCAAAAATCCAACACATATATTTTTTTTTAATATATAAAACATTCTACAAAGTATTGTGTCTGTTGTGTTGTATATAGTATTGTGTTTGTTCAATATTATGTATCAATAATTCTTTCCATAGGCATATTAACAACTAATAACTTGGGCTTAATGAGATGTAAATGTTAATTATTACCAAAAAATCATCATCATTAAGATATTGTGTCATTTAAAAGTTGAGGCGTGCCAAAACAGGAACTTCCTGCTCCAAGCGCCATGGAATGGGGGGGGGGGAGAGGGCATATAAGTAAAAAAGAAATTAAAACAAAAAATAAAAGTTGAACTGTCATATGATACACATTACTTTATTATAAATTCTTTCTAATCAAAGGCTAACAAAGAAAAATATCCACTCCCATTTTTAGTAAGGACTGGAGGAGTATTATACACCACTAAAATGGAAGTGCAAAAGAAATGGACTAAATTTAAAAATTCATTGAGTAGTTATTTATACATGGATTTATTTTTACAGCTCCCTTAGACAGTATAACAGAACAAAAAGTGCTGAAACATAAGTGAATATACAGGGGAAGTTCGAGGCCAACATTGTGATTAGAAATGTATATAATTATACTTATCATAATATAAATTAATCCCTAAAACTTTCTAATCATTTTAAGTTCATCAAAAATGTTTTTCTAGTAAGTTTATCACAACTATATAAATTAAAGAAGCTAAACTATGCTTTTAAAGGAAGAGATTATGTTGTGTATAAAACAAAAAATAAAAAAAAAACACAAAGAAAATTAAAACCATTGAGGAACACCAACTTAAAAATAACTATCTATATTTTTCAAAGCTCTGTACATAAACTACAACTAAAAGAAATATGGTGAGAGAAATGAAAAAAAAAAAAGAAAAGAAAAAAGAAATTCAAACTAGAAACAAAAAAATATCCTATAATGATTACATAAAAAAGTTGTAAACTTGACCAATTAAAACCTTTTCCTGCTTTAAAATTATTATGTTCTCCCTAAAGATTTTTCATTATTAGCAAAATCTAAAAGTAGTTATAATCGTCCAAGTTTCTCAAATTTCATTCCATTCTCTTACTTATTTACCCATTCAGGTAGCAATATCACTGTTGACAGGTAACACTAGTAATATCCTTTTACTGATGCTCCAGGTGACGGCTGCTGCTAGATGTTAGATAGTTACAAGGCTGTTATATGTGGCAATCAATAATGCCTGTATTATATATATAATAATATTATATAGGTAATCAATAATGCCTCAAAAAGTCAAAGAATTCGATTAGGAAACTCCGATTTCGCAGAGAAGTAGTTATAACTTATCTGAACAGGTACTAAACACCATTCATGTCAAGAACCACATTGCAATCACCAATAGCTCAAAGTGGCATGCAAAGGACTGTGCGCACTGTGTGGAAAATGTGATGTAGGTTTGTGTATCTCATGTTTTCCAGGGTTTCATAAAAAAAAAAGCTATCAATTCTACATTAAATAATTATTTATTGTTTGTGATGTATATTAGTTAAAATAAAAAATATACTTTGTTAATAAAAGTGCTTCTCTTATGATAGTCCAAAATTTAAAACATCCTTTGAGTACTGAACAAATTACCTTGGGGAAGGCCTAGCATAATCATATGAATACGACCAATTATGAGTGGACAGTGAGCCTGTTTGTTTTTTTTAAAACAATTTTCCTGAATTTCAGCATGTCCATTAACTAAGAAAAATATAAAAAATCTTATTTTGACAGAAAAAATTTTTGCTCGTACTTGGAGGGTTAAGAATCTCAGTAGAGATATTTTTGAATAATAGCAATGACTAAAAAAAAGTACTTACGTTGCTTTTCCTTCTCTCAGAAACACACAGGAAAGAGTACAGTCTAAAGTTGCAGAAGCTATCTTTTTACTCGTAGGTTTTAGAACTAAATTTAAATGATGTTGTGAAGAATCCACACTAGCATACTTCTTCATATTGATATTGAGGGCTGCAATTTGTCTTCTCTTCCCCATACCACTCACCTAAAAAATTAATATAAAATACGTACATAAAAGGTTATTTGAAAAAATATAAATAATAGGTACTACAATGTAAATCAAACCACAAAACTCAGAATTGAAGGGTTTGGTGGATGAAGGGGGTATATTACATTTTCCTGTTAAAAAAAAAAAACATAATTGTTTTTTTAACATAACCCCTTCATCCACCAAACTCTTCAACTATAAAATAATAACAATCCATGACATGTCATTAATACGAAAGATATAAGGTTTATTGAACTGATAAGCTGTTACACTGTGAGCTAAAGTTAGTGGAAACCAGAGTTGGGCAAAATTTAATCATAGATATTTGACAACTAATTCTTTGGCATCAATCACCTGATTTAATCATTGTTGAACCTTTTAGACATTTTTTAGTGAATTAATGATTATTTGACTAAAAGATTTAGTCATCATTAAATTAGGTTATTGATTTCAGGAAATAAGTTGTCAAATAACTATGAATAAAGTTTGATTAAATTTTAGCTATGATTGAATTTCGCCTAACTCGAGTGGAAAATACTTATACTTAATAATAATTCAGATGTCATGACAGAGTTGAGTGTTACAAGTTTCAGACATTGATTAACAAAAATCATTATGGAATCTCAAAATATGAACTGTTTCCAAACACACCAAAATTCAAAAAGTACTTACATCCTCAATAAGGAACATCCATTCTTTATCTTCTAAGTCATGGCTTCTTAGATCTTTGAATAATGTCACCGCAACTTCTCTATTTTCAGGTACAGACCAACTAGCTACTCCTAGCAAAGGATCCTTCATTGTAGGTTCCCATGGCTGGGCTTCTGATACTACTCTCCGTCCCCTTCGAGTCCAAACAACACACAATTTCGTTGGTTTCCTAGAAATTGTTGTTTAGTAACTACTATTTTGTAAAAATAACCAGAAGATAAAAGAAATAAAATTTACATTGTGTAACACCTGGTATGAGACTTCTAATCTGTTTAGTTATTTAGCTATAGTAATTTAATATTAGTAATGGCTATTTATTCATACATATCACAATAGGGTAGTATGCTATAAAACATAAAGTAATCTATACTATTATGTAAAAGGACAAGCCATTTTTCGTTTGAGATCACTAACAGCAAAAACTACTCAACTACTTTGTACCGATCTTTGACCAGATCATCTTTATATTATAGTTCCAGGATAGTTTAGCAATAATAAAATCTAATCATTTTCCTTAATTCGTTATTTAAAAAAGCGATAATGGGTAACAGTGAAGTTTGAAAATTGACTGATAGGTTACAATCGCTATTCTGTAAGAGAGGTTACAAAGGTACAGTTTTATACATAGCTTGACATTGATAATAAAATTTACTTATATTCAATTTAATTGTTATTAAAAAAGCTATAAATATTTGGTATGACATAAAGTGATCCCAATAAAGTTTATAAATCGACCGAAATGTCGAGCGCCATTCTGCAACTGAGTTTGCAATTGTAAAACCCATTCGTACTGCTATACATGAAAATACCATTGAAGAAATAATACTCAATTTCGGGCTCCAATTTATGATTTCTATCCATTAAAAAATATAACTTCTATTGTTAATTAAAATTATCTGAGTTCTTTACTTATAAGAATGGGCAAAGCTGTGACAGGGGATGCTAGTAAAAAATATTTCTGTATTACTCATCAATAACAATTTTTGTATCTATAGTATCTATATTATTCGTATTTTTGTTTGTTTATTTGGGATTAACGTCCTTATGTACTCTAACTATGGCAGGAAGGATGGGTTATCCTACAGGTTGCTAACCTACTCTAGCCATGTTGGAAAGGTCAATAAACAGTCCACCACGAAATAAATTTTAACTCTCCCAGGTGGGATTTGAACCTACCACCTTCGGTATCGAGCACGCATCGAGTCTCCTTATTCATATTTTAAATTTTTAATTATCATATTATTTAATTACAAATAACAATGATGTTATTAGTTAGTCCATGTTCATCCAGCAATGTGAGATGTTTTTATTTTTATTATTTACAACCAATGAATCAACAAAACAAAACCTATATTATTTTGTAAATAATAAATAAACTTATTATTTCTAAAACATGAATGATGAATTATATCAATTGTTATATTATTTGAAATAAAATCTTCCATCCTTATAGAAATATACTTAGATATATCTATTATTTTCTATTAACAGCAAAAATGGACTATGTTATAAAATGTCCCAATTAAATTATAACTCGAGTAATCAAGACAGCTATTGACACCCTTAAGCAATATTCATACTCTAATTATAGAAAGAATAGTTCAATAAAGTTGAAAATTCAGTTATTTTTCCTTCGTTACTATACTTTTAGGAAAACAGGAAAGTTTACACCAAACATTATTATTGAAATGTATTTTACAAGATAGTGACAATAACTAAAGAAAAATCAGTTATTGACAACTTAAGTATTATTACCTTTAATATACGGACTAAGTTAAAAGTATTTTAACACAGTTAAGTTGTAGGATCTAAAAGGGATTTTATTAAATAATAAACATGATCTTTTAAAGAATGATAAATAAAACAAAAAATATATTTATACTTTATATCAATCTTTTAATTAACTTTTTGGGTGGTAAACTTTAATATGAGTAATTAAATCATATTAAATAAAAATTGCTAGATATGATTCATTACTTGTCATGAAAGAACACATCAAACATCTTCAGATAAATAGACATTAAAAAATCAATAAACAAATGAATGGGTGAAATTGATTTGACTAGTTACATCAGTAAAAGATAACAAAAAATAAAAAACTGCATAGTATTAATTATAAGGAATTAATTAACTTATTATATATTTTTTTTTAACATTAACGAGACAATTTCTGTACATAAAACTGAACCAAAATTAGCAAATTATAAAAATAAAATGTCTAATGAGAAAATCATTCTTTACATAAGAAAGCATTAAGTCTTAAAAAAAACAACAACACTAAATGTTGCTAAGGTGTATTTAAAAGGACACCATGATAATTATAATGTTTTCACTAATGGAACAAATAAAGACATTTCTTCAACCTAGAAGTTGAAATTATTTGTTTGGCAAACAGACGCTTACTTTTTTTTTTTCAAGGGCAAAAATGAAAGTTTAGATTTTTTTAGAAAATTGAATTACCACGGTAGAGTTAAGAGAATAATTATGAACATACATGTTTCCAATATAGACTAAAATTAAAGTTTCAATCGATATTATTTTTACTATAACAAACAATTACATACAGGCATGTAATAATAAAGAAATTTAGACTGAGGAAACAGAACAGCATAAAATCTAAAACAAATAAGTTAGAAATCAAAAACTAATGTGATTTAAGTTAATCAGTTTTCCTATCGCTTTGAAATATTGGAAGAATGAAAGTAATGATGATAACACTTGCTTACCATTTTGAAGTTGTTTCAACAGTAATTTGGTGGTAAGAAACAGTGAATTGAAATTTGGCAGCTCTTTTGTTAACTCGCTGTAATCTTTTCCAAACAGAACCCATTTCAAAGATGTGTAGAAACTGCAAATCAAATAAGGTTCTTATCACTGATAAAAACTCTATTCACACTAACTATTTTAACATTCATCAGGCACTCCTTAATACATAGTAGTTCAGTTTAAAGAGGATTAATGATGGTTGTAAAACATGTACAGCAAAGTGTGGTTGAGAAGATTAATTTAATAAGAAAATACAATTGGTTCCATATATTTGAAATAGTTAAAAGACAAATAGAAGTAGGTAATCTTTTAAACTCTCCTATTGGAGTTTGAATTTACACTTTTCATTCAAATGAAATATAGAAAGCACTCATAAAATTCTGAATAACACCCTTTGACAAGAAGTGAATAAACAAAATTAATAATTAAAGTATAATAAAACCGTAAGTTCACACCAATCACGAGCAGTTTGCAAATACGTACTTTTGAATAAAGGTTTGTTCTTTTCAGATAAAGACTACGACACAATTACACTCATTTCACAAATCTTCACCTCTAGCAGAGGTATCACAAAGAATTGTTCCTGACCCTTGAGTCTGGCAGAACTGCTGATTTCCATTGGCGCCACTACGAGCGCTGGTTACGGCAGGAGCCGTCCACTTTTAATCATTTGTTTATATTTATCCAATGACGTTTTGGCTAATGACGTAAAACCTTTTCCACTTAATTTTCAAATGCATTATTTGAGAATTTCTTCCAACTTGATCTTAAAAGATTGGATTAGCTGACCAATCGATCTATGGGTGGGCAGGTGTTCTGTAAGGTTGTCATAGCCAGGTGCAAGATTTTTTACCTGCCCTTGTAAGAAAGAAGATAAATTTAAACTACCCACATGGAGTGTTTCCTGCGCATTGATTTAGAGAAAAATATAACTATGAACGCTGATTACTTTCATTATTGCGGGCTAATAAAACAATTTGTATTCCATTGAATCTTCTTCAAATTAGCTAATATATTTGACTTAGTTAAACTTCATCTTTATGAATAGTAATGAACTGCAATCAAACTTAAGATGTATTAAAGAATCG
Organism: Euschistus heros; assembly: GCA_003667255.2. Classification (NCBI taxonomy): domain Eukaryota; kingdom Metazoa; phylum Arthropoda; class Insecta; order Hemiptera; family Pentatomidae; genus Euschistus; species Euschistus heros. The sequence continues at coordinate 164,607 of RCWM02000896.1, forward strand.
GTAATCATCATAGAAGTCGTATTTTCTTTCATACATATCAGAAGTGTGGACCATGGTTGTAAAACGGACCATGATCCTTGTTGAAATGTAACCGATTGCACTTCTGCATTGACGAGATAAACAAGTACTAGTCTGTAAACTATTTTAAATGACACCGATTCTGAATTGCAGTGCTAAAGCTTTTTATTGATCTGCTTCGGAAGTTGGATGGCATAGACGGCACTATATTCACTTAAATTCTCCAACGTAGAATTATTTTCTTATTGTATGCCACTGAAGAAAAAATACAATAAAGAAAAAGCGTATTTCTGTTAATTAGTGATTAAATTTAAAAGTTTAAGAATGTTTTAGTTTAATAATTACGATTTAATACTTAAGACCAATGATCATTTATTAATCAGATTTTCATATCATTAGAAAAATATTTTACGAAATGAACGAATGTATTATAGTATAAGAGTTGCTTAAAGAATTTTAATTCAATACGTAAAATTTAGTTTTGTTTAAATGATGTTATATATCATTTCATGTTATATTATATTTTTATTTTCAGGAGAAATTTTTCTTACTTAACATTTCTATAAATTAGATTAAATGAGAATATTTAAAATAGTTAAAATTGTATGTTTATTTTCATAATTTTAAAAATAAAATAAAAATAAAAAACTATAAAAAAAACTTTATTATTCTATTAGGGATACTTTTTACCTAGCATGGCTGTGATTTTTATTTCGTGACGGACACAGGATAAATTATGACCTTTCCACCCTAGCTAGAATAGGATGGTAACCTTTAAAACAACTCTTAATTGTTTTCCTGATCAAAGTACATTAAGAATTTAAATCCCAAACCATAACTTATTAAACTGACGAATATGAAGCTATAAATATTCATTTTATTATAAGTAATTTTTGGAAGTCGTGGATAGTGGTCGAGCGAGATAAGTGTACATGTTTTTGGAATTTTTGGAACCTCAGCGGCAAATGCTTGAATCCGGCTAAGGCGGATTGCAATTTATTTCGTAGAAATAATAGAAGATGGTGAAGTTCAACTCCAACAATATTTCACTAAAAGTAAATAGACTATTATAGGATAAGGCTCCCTTCCTGCCTTAGCAGCAATGTAAAGCCCCAATAAACAATGAAGTTTGTGACTTTCAAAGTACCTACATAACAGGCTAATAACATAAGTTGGTAACTTTGCATCACCAACTCATCCCCCTCTCCCTTCCTGTTTCCCTAAACCTATATTCGAATCAATTTCTAAAGATAGGTAACGTCTTTTTTAAAGAATATTAGTTATTGAGTACGGTAAGGACAAACTATTCCCCATTTCGTTAAAAATAGCTGGTAATATGACTACCTTAATCACCATTATTGTTACTTCTAGGTAAATGACCCTTGACAACTGAAGCTTTAGAAGTCGCAGAATTTATGTTGATTTGAATATTTGTGTATATCCGGCATAATTATCATAATGAATATATTCCATTATTTTATGTCTAATTGAAATTATTATTCACGTAGCTAATTTGCTACTCCTGTATTCATTTACACAATGTGGGATAAAACAGCGCTATATACCAAAAACGATAAGAAAATATGTAAAAATCATATATCGTTGTACAAGTACGAATGGTACTATATTATTACTATTATATAATTTTTACGATGTTTATCAGTTTAAATTTATTTTTAAAATGTGAGCTGAGTAGAGCGTCAGGGATAACAAGTCATGAAAAGATTTGAAAAAAAAAATTAATAAATAAAAAGTGAAAAATTCCTTAAATATCTCCAAAGTATATAACAAAAAAAAGTAGAATATTTGCACAGTTAATCAGAAAACAAAACTTCAAAAGTAGCCAAGGTCAGTTTTAATCTATTCAAAAAATAATAAAAAGGATTTTATGTTACAGCATTCTTTTTTTCTTTTTAACTCTACATTTTACACGACCCTTAACTGTCAAATACTCACTTTTAAGGTTTCTTAAAATTAGTTTTTAATTATAATTATAATTAATTAATTAATTATAGAGGGAGTGAGACCCTTAAAAATTGGGAACTCCTAATACAAAACGACATTTCTTATCAATACGGGGACGTTTCGAGACTATATTGTTCTCATAATCATACCCTGCATACATTACAATACAATAAAATATCCGGCTCAACAACTCGTCACCGAGTCCGGGCCGCCTCAAGTAGCCTCCGCCAGTTGGCTCTATCCTGTGCAGCAGTCCTCCAGTCCTAGCGTCCTCTGTCACACCATCCATCCATCTTACATTCGGCCGTCCCACTCTCCTTGTTCCAAAGATCTCTTCTGTGGCCACCTTCTTTGGAATCTCGCCATCATCCATTCTGGCTAGATGGCCAACCCATCGAAGTCTTCCCAATTTTATGATTTTAGAAATCTCGTTATCTTCAGAATTCGTACAATTCCACGTTTTTTCGTCTCCTCCACGTCTCGCCTACTTTGATGGCTCCATATATCCCTCTCAGTATCGTCCTTTCGAACACCAAGAGCCGTTTTTCATCCGCCTTCTTAATAGCCCATCCCTCCGAGCCATAAATTAGTAATGGGTGGACTATTGTTTTATATAGCTTGATTTTTGTCTTTCTTGTCAGATATCGGCTCCTGAAGTTTCTTGATAAACTATAGTAGCACCTGTTAGCGGTTATTATCCTACGCTTGATTTCTTGGGCGATATCGTTTTGGTAGTTTATTTCGCTTCCCAGGTATATAAAGTTGTTAACCACCTGGAATCTATACTGTCCAACCTCAAAGTACGCCTCGTGGTTTTTTAGCCCTCCAACCTGCATATACTTAGTTTAATCATACCCGCATCCTAGTAGGAATGTCCTAGTATTCTTCACCAAATTAGTATAATATATATATATATATATATATATATATATATATATATATATATATATATATATATATATGTAATTTTTCTTGATATTACTCATTATATTAAATATATTATTTTATTTTTTTAAGAGAAAAGATTTGACCCGGTCAAGATTTGTCCCGACCGGGTCAAATCTTTTCTCTTAAAAAAAAATAAAATACCTATATGTATATGTATATATATATATATATATATATATATATATATATATATTATATTGAGCTTATATGATGATATAGTTATCTGGAATGGAAAAACCTTTGTTGTCACGCTTATGCTCATTTTTGCATCTGATATGGAAATTACTTATGCTTTTCCATTTTATTAAATGGTTGGAAGAGTTTGAATATCAGAGAAAAACGGAATATTATATTGTATGTTACATAATACTTTAGTATAAAAAATATTATCTTTCATAAAAAGTGATTAGATCCACGAGTTTCCTCATAATGAGTAATGCAAATTGGTTTGGGTTCTTCAACATTTGTATAAGTGTTAACTGTTCAAGAATCTTGAGTAAAACAACTAATACATAATTCAGACGCATATGTTTTAATTTACATATTTTTGGTTTTGGATTTGTTGCATTTCTCCACCAATTTACGCAAACATATTTTAATAGTGAGAACACAATTTTAACACTGGACAACAAAATTTAACTTTTTGTCTGTTAAATATATTATAATGGATGTTTCTTTTAGAATTTGGTGCTCAGATTGGAAATTTGAAAAGTATTTTTGTCTCAGGGGCAAGGATTTTGTGTAATTTCAAAATAAAAAAAATATTATTGTGTAAAAAAAAGCTATTTTATTTTATCAGCTTTCATTCCGTAATTTAAATCAAAATGTAGCCTTTGATGATTTCCTGCTGTATTTTGCAGCTGGTATATCTCTTTTCGAAGACCAACAATAGTCTGTCATATTGTAAGTGGATTCCACTTTCTCTGGTATCGTTTCTCCAGAGAGGATATTTCTTGATGGAATCGCTCATCGTATTCATCACTAACAGCCCCAAGATTTTCTCTTTCATATGGACTGCATAGGCAATGGAGATTCAGGGCTTGCTATTGCCTATATGAAGGAGAGTTAGTTTAAAGGGCTTTTAAACTAACTTTATAGGAATCTACGAACAGCCTCCATACTTTAGAATTATAATTATATCCTAATTCACCCATTAATGCATCAATATCTGTGGAAAATATTAAATAATCTTGAAAATATTAAATATTAAATGATCTTTAGGAGAGAAAAAGCGATGGAGCAAAAAAGTGATGGTTGTCAGCATCATATGTTTCTGATCTTAAAGGCGTACCTTCCTCACTAATGTTTTCTGAAGGTAAACTCCAATCTTAAGGTGGCACTGGGATTGGCAGATCTTCGTTGTGAAGAACAGGCCTAATAGCTGAGGGGAGGTTGGGATATTTAGCATTCTTTATTTATTTATTTATATATATATATATATATATATATATATATATATATATATATATATATATATATATATATATATATATAATGTATAATTTGTAATTATAGACAGAGGGACATAGAATAACCTTAATGTGAAATACGTTTATTGTGAAAAAGAACTATGCATCTATATTGTTTATTTATTTATAACTTTAAATCTAGATAGCTTACCATAAATAAAAATTTGCGTTGATTTTTTTATATTTTCCAGCCATTTTATGGATCATCCAAAAAAATGGATTACAGTCGGATTAGCTAAATCTTTATTCGAGATTTTTTTTTTTTTTCCCCGAACACAATGAGTTGCTCTTCTTTTGAAGTAAACGGCCACGTTTCTCACTTTTAATGAACAGAAGAAAGATAATATTTTTCTCGAACTCTAATTTTTAGCTTTATGGACAGTAAATGTGAACTGAGTTATTTTGCGACTAAGCAATTATTGGCATACCCCGCCTCTGTCTTACAAGTTTTTTTAGCACTTCATTATTAAAAATTGAAGATTTATACCAAATACTTGTGGAAATGGTTTTAATAAATAAAGTTATTTCAAAACATAAAGTTAGCTACATCACAAGTATATAACAACATATGTTAGAATAATAAAAATATATATAATTACATAATATAGAGGAGTATGAAGCTGCATACAATGTGAATTTGGAATTGACTAACTAAATTCTAACAATTCTAGTACACAACTGACCTGGGAGAATTTTTGAAAAAACAATTACAAAGGTTATGGGAATCCCTAGGAAAATTAAGTAAAAAGAACTGGATGGTATTCTACTTGTATAACTTATATAATTTTATTGTAACCTGTTTTTTCACTGTAGGGCATGATTACGAGAACAATATAGTGTCGAAACGTCGCTAAAATAGTTGTTATATTTATTGACTGAACCTCAAGAACCTTACTAAACATTTAATAGTAACAGTCAAGAAATTTATCCATACATATATATATATACATATTTAGATAAAAATATACAGATAGATAAGAAAGTTACTGTAGTTAACAAATGGTTGAGGAAGGATGTACTGACATGAACCTAAAGATTTTTGTATCAGTGATGAGTCAATCGAAAATCACACGAAATGATATAGCATATCTACGAGCCATAACAAAGGAAATGACGCTTATGATAGTTTTATATTACCTCAAGCTATTGTTATGGAAAGTATGCTAACGAAGTCACTTGGAAGGGAAAAACAAAATAAGGAAAGAAATAAGACAAAGAGAACCACACGTTTTTAAAAAGAACTTTTTGAACCCAAATCTATGTGTAAAACCACAGAATTTCTTTTCTTTTTTTTTTTGTTACAGCGCTCGGTTCCTCAATACTTGCTTTTTCATTTGGAGATTTTACTATATAAAAAATGGTTAAATAATATATAGACGATGGTTGGTATTTGTAAGTATTCCACAGATAATGTTACAATGTATATAAGAGATATAATATACAAAAAAATTTTTTTAAATAAATGATTGAAGGATCGCTGTTTTTATGAATTCAATTTATATTTGGAGTCAGTCCTACTCAAAGATCGACTCGAAATCGAAGGGATTCTCTCGACTTTTTATGTAACAGTACATACTATAAATAGGGTTTTTTTCTTTAAAACCAAGAGACAGATTGTATTGTCTAGAAAACGGGAAAAATCCAGCTCAAAATCAAATGAGTCACAATAAACACAAACCACATAATTGTATCCATGGGCCAGCAGAGGACCACGAGCCAATTTCAATTCTTTTTTCCTTGTTCTTTTCTTTTCTTCCAGTATGCTTTCATCTGTTTCCTCTTTCTGTCTTAAGACCATTTTTCAACAGTCCTTTTCACTTTCCTGCCCTGGAATCCCTCCATTCTCAATACTTTTTGCCGAAAGTCTTCTCTATTATTTATTTATTTTATTTTTATATTGTTTTCTTCTAAATCCCTTTTTACTTCATTAACCCGGCTTGTTGTTGATTTCTTACCCCGCAGATATCTGAAAATCTTACTTGTCAATCTAGTATAAGGCATTCGATATAAGTGACCTAAAAACATCAATCTTCTTTTTCTCATTACATGTGATATATTTTCTGCATTTTGATATATTTCAGCATTTTTTTTTTCGTAATTTCCAACCTTCTGCTGTGTTTTGCGGGCCTAATATTTTCCTCATAATTTGCCTTTCTAGTATTTCCAATTTATCCAAAATATAGTTTAATATTAACTTGCATATAGGCATTCCGGCTTCACTACTGTGTTGCAATGCCTTATTTTTTTACATTTTTGGATAGGTATTTTTTATTGTAAAGATCTTTGGTAATACCATATTTCTTTTATATTATTACATTTTTTATTTATTTTTTGTTATCGTCAGTCCCTGTAAACAAACTATTGCTGCAACCATCGGCTTCATATTCAAAATCGCAAAAAACCGCCATAAAACCCCGTTATTTTTGTTTTTTTATCTGTATCACGATAACGAAGCTTTTTTCGAAGAAAGTCTTCAAATATTAATTGTAGCTGGAACTAATGCCTACATAATGAAAAAAAGAAATCCGAAATCGGATGACTTTGGAATTATAGCAAATAATGTGCTAAACAAACATGTAATTTACAAAAGTAAGTGATTTTCAGCGTGATAGCTTGTGTATTTTAAGAATTTGGTAAAAATATAGCATCTGATAGCGAATTTAATCAGCTTTGAGATAAAAAAAAGAAATTTGAGATCGAACAAATATTTGAGGAGTTAAAGCGACAAATATGCCAAAAAAGACTTGGATTTTACAACAGTACGTTTTTATTAGCGGGCTGTCATGTACATTTTACGGGGTTTGATTAAAACTTCATTTATAGATTCTTATATTAAATTTAATCAGCTTTAAGGTGAAAACAAGTAATGCTGTATCAGACAAATAGTTTCAAAGTTGTAGCCAAAAGAGTACGACAAACGTGTTTTCGCGGAGCTGTGGGACTGACGGCAAGTTGGCCAATTTCTCCATTTTTTCCCAATAACGTAACTTCGCGAAAAATGGTCCGATTTCAGATTTCTTTTTTTCATTATGTAGGTACTAGTTGCAGCTACAATTAATTTTTGAAGACTTTCTTCGAAAAAAGCTTCGTTATCGTGTTATACGGGTTTTGTTGGCGTGTTTTTTGCGATTTTGAATATGAAGCCGATGGTTGCCGTGGTAGCAAACTTCAGATTCGGATTCAGCACCCCAAAAAACATAAAGGTTCTTTGAGAATAACAGTTCCGCAGTTTTTTTTTCTTGAAAACGGCCTTTTGGAGCCTTATTTTACTGGACTATTAGCAGAATGTTCCAAGACATCGATCGAGTTCCATTCACTTTCTTTTCCTATCAGTCTCACCTCTTCAGAAAAGGCCCTACGTTTTTATTCCTTTCATATTGTAAATATATTAAAAAATAAAATAAAATAAAAATAAATGTTTCACTGAAAGAAATTCGTTACATGGCTGTAGTGGTTTGGGCCAGGAATATCCCCAGTGGGAGGGAACTTATAAAATGGGAATATTGCCGGGAATATTTCTTTGGCCAAATCCCAAAAATTGGGAATTTATGAAACTTTTTCTTAAATATTTTGAATGTTTAACACTTACTAACAGTTTAAGAACCTTAAAACTAGGATAACTAAGTAAATTCATACTTTTAAATCCAAGAACTATCATTCCATGCATTAATTTTCTGATACAAACAATATCCTGGGAATTTATAGAACTAAACGTATTTCGATTCCTAAACTATCATTAAAAACGTATATTATTTAAAAATCAAGCATGTTTTTAACAAGCGATTTCTCCTTGGAACTGATATTAAAACATTCTAGGTTTAAAATATTCAAAAACTACCTAATTTTATAAATTCCCAGTTTCTTTATGGTTTTTCAACTTTACAATTTGTAATTATCAGGCCAATAATCGTTAATATTGCCACACTAAAGTTTATACATAATAGGGTACCTAATTAAAGCTTAACATAATATTTACTCAATTCTTTGATTTTTAAAACATTGAAAACAAAAAATGTGTTTATTTCCAACGAGGAGGTTAAGTCCAGATCCAAAAACCTAAATCTATTGTGAGTGGCTAAGGGAACTAGACAAATTTTTACATTCTAGTTATTTTTCTGATGTTTTTAATCAATCAATAATAATACTTTTTTAAACATATAAGAGTGTTTGTGTTTTATTATATCGCACAATTAGCACATAGATCTATTAATTTGAGCAATTTCGCTTTTTTTTTTTTTTTTTTTTTTTTTTTTTTCTTTTATAAACAGAAATTTACAATTTTATTAAAACAAATACATCTAGTAAATGAGCGGATTACAATGAAAAAAAAATGACATGCTGAAAACGTGTAGAGGAACTAACCAATGGTAGTACCCATTATTTACAAAAGAAGAAGATCCCGAGGCCATCTTCTTTTTAGACGCCTCGGTGGACTGCCAGGAATGGAATGGGAAGCAAGTTGTGCAACAAGTGGATTTGGATGAGGAGTGAGTTTATTATGAAAGGAGAGGTATCTGGTTCGTGCCAAATCAGTAGCATATGGGATATTAAGGTCACTGTGGATCAATTCATTTGTGACAAAGTAAGGAGCATCTACGATTTTTCAAAAGATTCTGGATTGGAGTGATTGGATGCGGGAAGAATTCTATGGTTTGGTGGATCTTCATAACTCTATACCGTAAGTCCAAATAGGTCTGATAATCGTCATATAGATGAGTTTTTTTTTTTATAGTGAATCGGGAGATTTGAACGTTTGTCAGGTAAGTGTTGTAGCAGTCCAATCTTGTATGAGGGTTCCAGGTAAGTCTCTTGTCCAGATAAAATCCAAGGTATCGTATTTGTTCTACATTATTTAATGGTACTTATGATTTCGCTTTTAAAATTATAAATTCCAGGGAATTTTATTTAAAAAATATATTTCAGTTTTTGAGTTTGATTTAACCATATAATTAGTGCTTTTACCTATCGATTTAGAGTTTTTTTTTTTTAGTTATCTTGCTAATTAATCATAAATTCCCGGAATTTATGAATTTTGAGAATATTGCCGGAAATATTCACTGCGAATATTTCCTCGATTTCAAATTCCCGGGAATTTTACATCACTACATGGTTGTTTTAGCTGCTCGGCGTGTTAGGGTGACATCTTTCTTTATTTAAGGAAATGATAGGAGAGAAAGCTATACCTGCTTACGAAAATCTATACCTGCTTACGAAAATCATAGTTTTATAATATTCAGCTGCCGATACTACATATCTTATAGCCTTGTAAAATGATCAGGTTATACTCCGATTCTTGTGAATAATTTTTTTTTCTATTGTCCTATATTTCAAATATTGTATTTTTGAAAATGAAAATGTAGATATATATATATATATATATATATATATATATATATATATATATATATATATATATATATTTTTTTTTTTTTTTTTTTTTTTTTTTTATAATTATTGTCCTTGGGTACGAAAACCCAATGTACCTGCGGACAAAATATAGTGAAACTTTTTAATTTTTTGAATTATTACAAGATGCCTCATTCAAGGGAAATGAGTAATGGGAATGACAAAGATTTATTCATATAATATGTACAATTATTTAAAATAAAAAACTAAGTCGTAAGTTTTTACTATTCGTTATTGGTGGCAATAGTGAATATTGTTTGAATTTCTTTTTTACAATTTTGTTCATTTAGTGGAATGTTTGAAAGAGAGTGAATCATTATATTAACGGCTGCGAGCTTTATGCATTAGTGTTCAACTGACATTATTGTTAGTTATACTAAATTCGTGTCTTCAGGTTTCGTTTGTATTCCAAATTCATGCTGATTATTTTTTATCGATATTTATAATTCTAAAATGTTTATAGTTTTGTTTTCCTCTAATTCTCATTTTGATTTACTTGATTTTCGATACATAATTTAAAAATCTATTGATTTCCCTGTTCTTCCCAGACCAAAGGCATCTGTTGTTATCAATATACCGATACCAGTAGAAGATTTAATGGGCCAATTTAGAGTTTTCTGATTGAAGGATTTTTTATACTTTTATTTTTCAAATTTGTCCATAATTGCTATCCTTTAGCATTAAACTTTAAATTAAAAATGTTCTGATTAGTGTTGTGTCGATACCTAAATTATTAGATTCTCGATTCTCGGTAATGATACCTACATACATACATCGGTGGTTCTACATCCCGTCACCGAGACTGGGCCTCCTACAAAAGCTTTCGCCAGTCAATCTTGTCAGCTGCAGCAGCTCTCCAGTTTCGGACTCCCAGCAGAGTCCGTGCGTCCAGTGTCACTGAATCCTCCCATCTCACATTTGAACTGCCAACTTTTCTTCGCCCATGCAACTTTCCGGACAGTATCCTCCTGGGTATCGCCGATGATACCTAGTAAACTAAAATAAACTACTAGTGTAAAGCATAATCCCATAATAAGAGCAAACCAGAAAAAAAAAAAAAATATTCAGGAAACAAATTAGTTAACAGCAAATAGTATTTGTATCTTCAACAGTTAATATATAAGTTAAGTTAAAGTCAGTCTCACCACTTACGATGATGACACATGTGTGTTATCAGTGAACAATGATCCCTTCATTGCCTCCCAATCACTACAATCTCACATACTAACATTCAAGAATGATGTCGAAATTGGAGAATAAAAATAAATCCAAAAAATCCCAACAAATAACCTTTACCCTTCGTCATAAACCTACGACTTCCTGTCCAACAGTATCCTTTAATGATATTCCATTAATCCTGTTGAACAGATCCGCTACCTTTGACTCCACTTGGACAAACGTCTTACTTGGAATCCACATACAAGACTAAAACGACAAGAAGCTGCCGTCGTTACAAACTACTTAAACATTTACTAGAAAAACGTTCAAAGCTCCCAATTAATTACAAAAGATTATTACACATGAATGTGATTAGACCTATTGGACGTACTGAGTTGAGCTTGGGGGCTCCACTAAACCATCCAATTCATCTCGTATCCAATCTTTACAATCCAAAATCCTTCGAAAAATCCTCAATGCCCCTTACTTTGTCACCAATAAATTTATCCATAAAGATCTTAATGTTCCATATGTTGCAGATTTAGCCCAAACCAGATATCAATCCTTTCATAGTAAGCTCCATAACCACTCAAATCCCCTAATTTCTCAACTTGCTTCCCACACTATTCCTGATAATCCTCCGAGACGTCTGAAAAGAAGATGGCCCAGAGACCTTCTAGTGTAGAATTTTTATTGAAGTGCTACTGATGAGTAGTTCTTTTCAAGTTTTGTCACGTTATTGTAATAGTTAACAGCTTATTTTCTTGATGTATACATTTTATACAGTTGTAAATTTCAATAAATTGTTATTAAAAAAAAACAAAAAAAAAAACACGTTAAAGTCCAAACATGGTACAAAAAAGATAATAAAAGATAATACTAAAATAGTATGATGAATAATTAGTCTATCATTAAGTATATATAGTTTTTGTAACAGCTTCTTTTCTTTTTTTTCATCAGGTAGTTAAATCGATGTATAATAATTAAATAACTAGGTATCACAAAACTATCGTCAAAGTAGGTTTTTAGAAATCGAATTTGGACCATCGATTCTCGAAACGAATTCATTTCTCAAAAATCGATAATTGACATTAGAAACTCTACATACAGACGATCAAAACATAGCGTAATTCAGCATTATAGTTTTTTTTAAATTAATGATTGTAAACCAATTTTGGCATTTCTATTCTCCCACTTTAACATTTTCAAGTAGCCCCATTAATTAATTAATCACACGTAAAACATTGAACTATTTATTCAATTATCAATAATAGGATTTTTTTCTTCGTAATAATAGATAGATAAAACAGAAATGAAAAGTTGAACCTCTTCCATAGCGGACGCTTAAAGTATTGGCCAATCACTTAACCTAACCTACATAGGTTGCGTTCAGATTATTAGATGACTAATGATTCAGACTTCCATATCCGCGGCCTAGTTAAGTGGTCGCATGGCTAAAAGGCGACTTTTGGATGTTCCTGCATTTTTAAAATTAGTTTGGATTGTTTAATGTGAATGGTGATCATTAAAAATCTTTTTTAATGTAGATAACTAAATTTTACATTCTCAAGTATTTTAGGTAGAACATATTAATTATTAAACCAAGAATGTTTTTCTATATTTTCTTATTATATATATTTTTTTTTTTTATATATATATTTATTATATAGATCTTTTTTCGTACATTTTTTTTTTTTTTTTTTTTGCATCCTCTAATCTTATAAGTCTGATTATATATTATATTCCTCCTTTTATAAGATACATAGGTCACAAAAAAGGAAACTAGATTAAAGAAAAAGTTAATGTAGATAAACGTGACTTTTTTCGTTCAAAGCAATATAGCACTTAACGGTAGTTTTCCATTCTCCATTACATTTATAATTAGGAAACTGTTGGCAAATTTTTGCTCCGAGGAATACCAACAGAGCTAGAGCGTGCAAAAATGTTACATTTTTGAGAGTGAAAAAAATATACAACGTCATTTTTTGCATTCAAACAATATAGCCCCTAAACGGTATGTCATAGCGACGAATTTTATCGAATAAAAAATATTTTCCATTAATTTGCTGTCTAACTTTGGATCCGAGCGACACCAACAGAGCAAGATCTTGCCAAAACGTTCTAACACTTAAAAAAGTAGGCAAACATGATTTTTGTCATTCGAACTAATATAGCTCCAATTAAAATGCATTATAACCCTTGTAAGGGGCATCTTGTTTTGTTTCGATAATTCTAAATTCGTCTTTAATATGTAATATTCTGCTTGAGGAAAAGGTCTTAAGATATAAGTGATTGAAATAAGCCGTATAAAAAAGTACCGTAAAACGGCGTAACTTTGCACCACTTTTGTTGAACTTCATTCTTTAACTAACTATCAATAATATTTAAAATGCATCTATTAAAATATTCGCTTTGAATAATCAGCTTAAAAATGCTGTTAATTCATCGCATAATCTGGGAATTGCAAAATTTACAAAACTTAAAGTTAATTTTATTGTTTTTAAACATTGGTGCAAAGTCAGGATACCCGTGACTTTGCACCACCGCATTTTTTCAATTAAAAAAGCATTAGAAGCGTATTCTGGAGCAAAGTCAAAGCTTGATAGCAGTTATGAGATGCAAGTCATTTCTTGATAGTGTTTGGAGATTAGCCTAGTGATTTTTTTTTCTCTGTTTGTAAGGATTTTGTTAAAGGAAACGATTGTAAATTACAATGTTTTCATTGAAGTGAGAAAGAAAATTGCACAATTTTTAATGGTTTATTGAGGACGATAGGAAATACAAGAACATACCAACAAAATATTACATATATAGAAACAAAATAACGACTTAAAACATGCCTAAATAACGTAAACAACTATAATTTTGATAAACAAGGAACAAAACGATACCTATAAAATCCAACAGATTCTTGGAGAAACACTTTTGCAAAAATGCAATCTGCAATAGTTAGAAAAAAATTGTTAAAATATAAAAACGAACACTATGACTTGAAAAAATGAACCTATAACTAGGCAAAAGTTTCACAACATTCATCAATATACTTACACATGGATGGCAAAAACCTTATTAACAAGAAGCAAAACGTTATCCCAAATAATTTGAATTTTGAACAGCCTATTAACTCCTAAACTGCAAATTATCCTCGTTTATTGATTTATTTTGGAGAAGCAATGCTGCCTAAGACTTCTTCCCACAGGGAGGTCACTTTGCGCCAAAAATTTACTTGATTTAAAGTCATTCCTAATTCATATCAAAAATGTGATTCTATTTTATTTTCAAATACCATGACTTTTGGCAAATATTTTGAGCAAAACAAATATCATATATTTAAATGATAATAATTATAGAATAAAAATGATGCAAAACCTAATCGATTTGAGAAATATTTAGTCATTGAAAGCACGACTTTATCCCACAAAGAAATCACACCTGTTGGAACACTTCAATCAAATAACTTATAAAACATGAAAGGTAACTAGGATCAACGTGAAAATTCCTTAGACCCAATCAGTGTCGTCATAAGTCGTAACTAAGGAATATTAAATATCCTTCATTTAGACAACAGCAACACCTTTTCTTCAACTGAAACTTTTTAGTGAGCAAAGTCTTTTTTTGGTGCAAATCAGGCCGTTTTACGCTATAAAAAAACCATAATATTTGTGCTTGCGCCTACAAATTAAAAAGAATCCTAATTCAAAAACTTTTATGATTTTTCTTCAAATTCCTTGAATTTAGTTTGAAATAAATTTATCAAAACTCCTTCTATACATTGCGACGTAACCTTGAATATTATAATACGACCACAAACATGAGCGATATTATATTTCATGTAAATTTAGACTTTTTTCCCATCCGAATGTGACCTTGAGTAATGAATTGAGCCCTGAGTTAACCGGAAAAAAATTATAATATATTCAAAACAAAGTGAAAATATGTATGTATGTGGTCTGGTGTGGTGCGGTGTGTGTGTGTGTGTGTGTGTGTGCTGTGTGTGTGCATGTGTGTGTGCGTGCGCGTGTGCGTGTGCGTGTGCGTGCGCGTGTGAGTGTGCGTGCGCGTGCGCGTGTGTGTGACTCCTAGACCCAGGGACGGTTATAGGAGACCTGGAAGATACCCAGTCTCTGTAAATTATGTACTCGTATATTTGGGGAAAACTTGGTGGTTGGTAAAGAATTGTTATTGAGTGGTATATTTACTTATAAAATGTCAAAAGCCCATGGTAATATAAAACAATTATAAATGATGATTAGATATTGAAAAAATATCAAAATAATTTTTTTTTTTTCATTTATTGATATTTACAACTGTACAAAACAATATACATTAACTAAATGTGCTGATAGTGAACACAATGACATGTTAAAACTTGATAAGAACTACTCATCAGTAGCACTTTATTAAAAATTCTACACTAAAAGGTCTCTAGGCCGTCTTCTTTTCAGACGCCTCGGAGGATTATCGGGAATAGAGAGGGAAGCAAGTTGGGAGACTAGTGGATTGGAGTGGTTATGGAGCTTACTATGGAAGGATGCATATCTGATTTGGGCTAAATCAGCAACATATAGAACATTAAGATCTTTATGGATAAGTTTATTGGTCATAAAATAAGGAGCATTGAGGATTTTTCAAAGGATTTTGGATTGTAAGGATTGATTACGTGATGAATTGAATGGTTTCGTGGAGCCCCAAAGCTCAACTCCGTACATCCAAATAGGTCTTATCACAGTCATGTAATGAGTCTTTTATAATTTATTGGGAGCTTTGAACGTTTGTCTAGTAAATGTGAAGTAGTCTGAAACGACGAGCAGTTTCTTGTCGTTCTAATATTGTATATGGATTCTAAGTAAGACATTTATCCAAGTAGAGTCCTAGGTAGCGGATCTGTTCAACAGGGATGAGTGGAATATCATTAAAGGATCCTGTAGGGCAGGAAGTTGTAGGATTACGACGAAGGGTAAGGGTTATTTGATGGGATTTGTTTGGATTTATTTTACTTCTCCAATTTCGACACCATTCTTGAATGTTAGTAATATGAGATTGGGATGCAATGAAAGGATTATTATTTACTCATAACACACATGTGTCATTGGCATAAGTGGTGAGGACAGTGGAGTAGTATTTTAAAAAATGAAATATGTTTTTCTTCATCATTGTGATTATGTTACTATATAACAATATATTACAAAAGAAAACAAAGCCAAATATCTGTGGTTTTTAGTTATTATCGTAAAATTTCATAGTCTCTTTTGAAATTTCAAAGGTATACCACCAAATCACTTGAAATCCCCACGAAAATAAGCTCACTATGTAGTTTTTTTTTACTTATTTATGCATTGCAACAAGAAATTAATTCATATCAAATTTTTCAATCGAGAACTATATGAGAATATTTGAGAAATATTTGAAGTGTTTATGAAATTCATATGATTGATGTGCGAATAGATCAATGTAACATATATTAAATCTTTTGATTCGACTGAATAATTCAATAAATATTTTACTGAGTGGTTACTTCATCAACCGTGATCGCTTTATCGCCAGCAATACGAAATTACGCAATACAATTAAACAAAGAGAATATATCATTGATAGGACTTATCTAATAGAGAAGAATCTATATTTGCGAGCTGCTATCTTCTCTGATTAAGGAGGAACTTGGAGATCTTGTTCTGACCAGTACTAATATAAAATGAACTTTCAAAAACAAAATGGATAATATTCGAATTCTATTTGTTTATCGATGTTTAATATTTGATTGTGAATGAACTTTACATTAGAGCTGTAAAAGCTTGATTCATACTGTATTTTTAGAACACTTGAATAACATGTTTATGTAATGCATTTTAGAGAAAGCCTCTAAATGTCGTTCTATAGATAAATCTCAATTTCCTTTAAGCGTATCGTAATTAGTATAGTATTAATGGTGGAAGATATACTTATTACTGGTATACTAATACTATGTAATCATTTTAATGCAAATTATACGTTTTTTCCTAATTTAATAATGAATGTTTATTCTCCCCTTTTGATAACTGGAATTATTTTTTTACAAATTTGTTTCTTGCAGGATCAAAAACAGCCTAAAAAGGATAACTCAGTCTAACATTACTCCTAAACGTGGTTTTCATTGCTTAAGGAATTTTAATTTAAGGAATTCCGCAATGCGGAAAGTGTTGATCTATTTCAGGTCTGTTGCATCACGATCAGAATATTTTGTTAAAATACCTTTACCACTGCAAACCATGAAGTTTTGTGTCCAGTACTGTTTCTTGACCAATGGTTATACAAAGACATTAAGTGGTTGTTACAAACGCTCAAGTCCTGCGTACTTCCCTACTATTAAAAGGTAAAAAATCTATACATATTTCTCAAAAAAATAAAAGTTGTATACCAATTCAATTTAGAATGGTTTCTACTTACTATCCTCGATTAATGGGAGATACTTTCTTTGCTACTGTCTTGTTATAAACATTAGCAGTATTTTGCCTCTTATCTCCTGGATTTACGATATTTCGCTCATCCAGAATATAAAAAGCACGAATCAAAAAGTGAATGAAAGTCAGAAATAAGACCATAATATCGATATTTATAAGTATGACTTGCTGGCTTCTGAGATCATCTTTAACATAACACATTCATTTTAACAATAATAAGAGTTTTACATTCATACACCACAGCCTACCCCTCAATCTACACGTCACGATCTTCGTAATCGGTACATTACGTCACAAATCAACCCCAAGACCTTGAAGTTCTGTGCTTTCACAATGACGTTAGATAACTCTCAGACTAGTCGTACTAGAAAATAAAACTAGGATCTAGAGCTGACTCATTACTTACCTAGTAACAGATCACGGCAATGGCGATAATCCATTCATTGAAAATGGAAAAGTACCAATGGATGGCATCATCTTTTGCCAAGAAGATGTAACAAAGAGATGATTAACACAAGTAGTGATAAATATTTTCACGTATCTTATACAAGTAAATGTTTATATGTATATGAATATGAAGATACATGAGCTATGAAAAACTATTCATTGGTAGCACTGCAATGACAGTTCAATGTTGGCAGGAAGCGAGGCCATCTTCTTTTCAAACGCCTCGGAAACTAATCGGAAATCGACTGGGAAGCAAGGTTTGATGCTGAAGTTAAGGGGTAACCGCCTGATTTATGGATATAATATTTATGAAATCGCTAGAAGCAACATTGGTTTAAAGAAAGTATTCTTGAAACGATAAAAATGGCACTGTTATAGGTAAAAAGGGATTAGTCCGGTAAGAGGGCTTTTGATCCTAATCGGACCAACAGATTGCGAACCAGTCCTAATCAGAATTTGGATGTAATGATGTTTGATCACGAAATACCTATTAGCTGTTATAAGTTGTGTCATTGTTATCACAACTATCTTAACTATAGCCTGCGTTCCACCGAAACATCAGAATCCACGATGAATATTAAGGATTTGTAGAACACGGTGTATATTTGTAATAAATTGGTTGTTTAAATCGTTTAAAACTTGGTAGTTAAGTTTTAAACGATTAGTTTGTCGTAGTTTCTATCTTTTATGATGATTCCAATTAGGCGGATTATGAGACCGCTATCCGAGACAGATAGTGGATTTGTTTAGCAGAAAAAAGGTGAATATAATTGAAGAATAATGCAGAAAACGTTGCGGTAAGTGAAATCCTATAATAAAATTAATCTATATAATATATATATATATATATATATATATATATATATATATATATATATATATATATATATATATATACACACACACACACACATTTAGAATATACGTTGTAAGGCCGATAAGTTTCCGGCCAGTTCTAATCCTCTACATGGGCCGAGACCTGGTCAGCCGCACACTTCAATGAGTGTTCTCTCCATATGCTTACACTTCCTCAATTACGTCAGTTTTTATCTTATCTTGAAGGAAACTTTACATGATCACAATGTTCAAAATCAAATATTAAATTATGATGATTCTATTGTTGACTGTTAGTTGCAATTTAAGTGATGAAATGGTCAGGAGTGCAGTCAGGTAAATTAAACAGTCAAGTTTAACTGATTTATGGCAGGTCTTCATCAGGGTGATTGTTGTCTGGAAGAAGGCTTGACTAACAATGGCTGACATTGTTAGTCAAGCCTTCATCCAGACAATAAAATGTCGGCACGATTAATATAAAGTTTTTCATTTAAAAACTTGACGTGTTTGTTTACCTGACTGTACCCCTGACCAGTTCATCACTCAAATATTAAATTATTTTGTAAATAAGGCTTTACTCCTTCGTAAATCAAAGAGAGAACGGTGTAATAATGACCCTCATATTCCACTGAAAAAGAATAGAGAAGCACTAAATGCAAATGTCACGCAGTCAACAAAGAAATCAATGGACAAAATTTATTGCAATTGTAGAGGAATACAGCTGATAGGAAAGGGGCACTACAGTAAATGGTGACTATCATGCAGTCCAACTCCACCGCTTGCGAAACGGTATCAAAGAATGACGGGGAAAACATTTGAGCAGAGGTGTTCGGCATATTTATGGCAATACCCGTTCATAGAACATTGATTTCCAAGGACACTGTGTAGGAATGCGGATACCTACAAATCCCTCATCCACCTTACAGCCCACACTCATCCACCAGGACCTCCAAACAGCAGTAGAAGAACATTTTTCAAGCAAAGGAGAAAATTTTTTTTTTTTATGAAAAAGAAACGTTGTATTTCTAAGCGTTGTATAAAGTGTGTATATGTTTTAGGAGAATGTACTGAAAATAAATAATAAGACCCACTTTTTTCATAACCTTTTCCTCGGTGAAAATTGTAGTAATGTAGATATTTCCGGGTTAAAGTTTGAACACGTTGAGCAATTCAAATATCCAGGATCTATTATATGGAGGAAAAGTGAAATTCAAGAAGAAATAAAGGCTAGGTTAAAAGCCGGTAATGCTTGTTATTTCAAGGTCGCAAAATTACTCATTTCGCGCTTACTCTCCAAAAATTTAAAAATTAGGATATACAAAACTATTATACTACCAACAGTTCTCTAGGGATGCGAAACATGGCCGCTGAGGTTAAGGGAAGAACAACGCCTTAAGGTTTTCGAAAATAAAGTACTGCGTAGAATATTTGGCCTAAAAAAGGATGAAAAAAAGGAGAATTTAGAAGGCTTCACAATGCGGAACTGCGCGAGATATATCCGGTAAATATAGTTCAAGTAATAGCAGCGCGGCGCTTAAAATGGGCATGTAAAGTCAAAAAGTAATCAGTTTTGAGTCGTCAGAAAACGACCGATGGGTTAACCGAGACGAAGATGGGAGGATTGCGTCAGGGCCGACCCGGGAGATTTGAGGTTTGGAAGAGTGGGTTGGAGAGAAGTGTGCGGTCGATGGTTGGTGGTGTCGGCATCGAACCTTCCGATCCGGTTCGCTAAGCCTTTATTTATTTATCCCTATATGCAGATAACACAGCCTCTTACCGTATCGACACAATAAAAAATTAATAAATATTGCCAAAAATAGAAACAATTGAACAGCAAATCAGATACCGTTACTTTCACAAAACGCAGGCCACTCATAGACAGCCACATTACTTTAAACGGAGAAGATATCCTTTGGTCAAAACGTCTGGTTATTTGTTTATTGCGCGATTTTTATATGATAACCATAGAATAATTTTAATTTAAAAAAAAAAAATAAAAATTTTCTTCTTTTTTTTTTTTTTTAATTTTTCCTACTGTTTAAAGTAAACAGTATTTTAAGTTGAACAGTTTTTACATTTTAAAAACTTTAAAATGTATATAAAACTATATTAGTCATGTAGAGGATGTAAGGTCGGAACATGAATTTTTAAATTATATTATTATTATTATATTATAACTATTCTATGTATGTAAGATTGTCAAATTAATTTCTACATAGAGATTCTATCGATCACGGACGAGTGGAATATTATGAAAGAGCTCAGGAAGTTTATGACTAAGTGATTGCATTAGTTGATTCTGCATTTTATTAGTTTATTTTTTTAAATTTAAGTTCGATTTCCATACTTCTAAACTTCTATCATTTTTAAAAGTTCAATTATGTAATCACTAACTGACATTTTTAAGATAATTAGAAATTTCACAGACACTTCCTGTTTTCTTCATATCCTATTTTAAAATATATAATTTTTTTTTTTTAACATGGATATCTCTTTTGGTCGGGGTCTATTTTTTTGGTTTCAGTTTTTTATTTCATAGCCGAAATTGTAACATTTTGACATGTTGGTGTCATCCGAATCGAAAATTTGACGAAAGTTTCCTGATCAAAAATATTTTTTGTTAAAATATTTGTTGCTAGGACCTACCGTTAGAAGCTATATTGGTTTGAACGAAAAAAGTAACGTTTTGCTAAAATTTGTTGAGTCTTAAGGGCTTTTGTGAGCTATGTTGGGATCGAAAATTTGACAAACGTTTATTGAAATTATTTATTGAATTTATTGAAAATTTAATAGAGAAACTTTTTATTATAAATAATATATATTTTATAACATTTGTCGTTAGGACCTACCGTTGAGTTACTATTTAGGTTTAAATGAAAGAATTCGCATTTGAGACTGGTATTTTCTCTTAACCGTGTTATTTCGAATAATCATTAATTATTAATTTAAGTAATTTGAACCTTTTAATTTTAATATACAAATTGGGAAAATCAGCTGATTATAGATAGTTATATCCAGGATCTATTGTTTTTCCCAGTCAGGTAGAAATTGAGATTTTTCTTTTTACCGTTAGTTTTGCCTCTATTTAACATATTTCAGTGTTTTTTAATACACTACAGCTTTTGAATTATTTTTCATGACACAAAAGACTCCGTTTTAAAATGGGATTCTAAATTTTTTATATTTTGATTACTATAAAATATTGATTTGTTCAAAGTACTTAACAATATTGATTGACATTTATTAATTCAAAGTAAGGAATATTTTAATGTTATAAACATTCTACATAAAATATAACAATGTATTGATCGGTTAGACTTGGACTGTTAACCCTGAAAGTGACCTCAATATACCTCCTTCCTACATTAAAGAAAGAGGATTTCGATGTAATAATCAATCGTTATCAGTTATCTTTTTGCTGATAAGGGTATAAATAACTTCGATGGATTGAATAAATAATGTGAAGAATATAGGAAAATATAAATATCCAATATTCCGTTTACATCGCCATGAAATGTTGGTTCGGGCGCACACAAGGTCGATGTCTCTAGGTCGTCTCGTGGAAAGCGTGAAATCGGAAATCGGATCTTCGATTATAAATCAACAAAGATGAATATAAAATTACAGCAGTCAATTCAATGTTATAGAATATAAATTAAAATTTTTATTTTAATTTGTAATTCTTAATATTTTTATGATTTTAATGTTTATTATTAATTTATATGTGAGTATTTACTTAATCAGTTTCAATATTGTAAATGTGCTAAAAAGTGTACTTAAATCATAAAACATTTAATATTGATTTATAATAATTAAGAATTTTTGAACTCCTGTATATTCTTCATATTCATTATAATTTTTTTTTTCTTTTGGCTGGGCGTCTCTACTTGTTTGCTGTAACTTTTTTGTAAATTCAAAAATGTAACATTTTGACACGCTCTAAATCTCTTAGTGTTGCCCTAATGGAAAATTTCAAATTTTTAACTATTACACCATCCTAGCCTGAAGGTTTTAGTCTCCTAGCTGAGATAGTCAGCCTATAAATAACTAATCGATTTACTTTTTGCCAATTCAGGTATTTCCATAACAGAATATCACAAAACCACATCGGTATAAGAAAAAACGTGGTACGCCCACACAAAGAGCCTGATGATTTGGAAACATCTAAATATGTAGATAAATTAACAGTATTTTACTTGTGCCAAAACCTTTCCCACCATCTTAACCCTCTTAGTTAGCTACAATATAAGTATATAACAACATGTGTTAGAATGATAAAAACATATGTAATTACAGAATATAGAGGAGTATGAAACTACTTACAATGTTAGTGGTGAATATGGTATCGACTAAATAAATTCTAACAATTCTAGTACACAACTGACCTGGGGAATTTTAATTTTATTTCAATTCCTCAGTCGGAATTTTAATTCCCCAGGTCAGTTTTGTATTAGAAATGTTGGAATTTAGTTAGTCGATAACATATCCACCACTAACATTGTAAGTAGTTTCATACTCCTCTATATTCTGTAACTATATATATTTTTATTATTCTAAAACATGTTGTTATATACTTATATTGTAGCTAACTTTATGTTTTGAAATTACTTTATAACTTATATAATTTTATTGTCACCTGTTTTTTCACTGTTGGGCATGATTATGAGAACAATATAGTCTCGAAACGTCGCACAGTGCTTCGTCAATGGACAAAAATCTAAAATCGAAGTATTTTTTATCCAACTGTTTACCTTGTGGTATTCTTAAATATATCTTAGACAACTGTTTTAGTATAATTATTCTATTGTTTATATATTCTTTTAAGTCAACATAATCGAAAAAGTTCAGGAGTATTTTCGTTTTGCGATTAATACCGTATTAACCGCAAATTATATTTTGTTCCATTAACGTCTGATTGGAGAGAAAATAACCATTTTCAACGATGCTATATACAGGTCAAGATATCTATTCTAAAATATACTACTTTAATTGGTATGCTCAGCCCTTATTATATTCATTGCTTGCGTGCAAAGTTTCGATCACCAGTTTGAAAATTATTCAAACTTTGAAGAGGCTTTTAAAAAAATCCTCAACTATCCTTTAGTAGTTTTTGCATATTCTTGTTGTTTGGTATATAGGATTTGATTTGCCGTGAACTTTAACTGCGCCTGCCTGCGCCCGGACTGTTTTATTATTTTTTGTTGATAAAAAAACGACAGCATGAACAATGGTCAGTTTGCTAAAATATGTTTTTTCCACGAAAATTCAGATAGGATAGCTGTAGTCACTGATAAACTACATTCATTTAAGGACGTGGAAGAGTCTAACTACCGATTGGAAACAGAAATATCTGCAATTATTCGGGTATTTTGTTTGAAATTCAATCAAAAATTGAATAAGGTAGACAGGAGTCGTAATATATTTTGTCGAGGATATGTCTCTTGACTTTAACAGGAACTTCAATGCCGACTATTCACGAAATCAGTGCATTCAATCCAGGACCAAGCCGAACACGTGGAAGACCGGAAATCTTTTTCTAAGAATTTTCCAATAAAACTAAAAAACAAAAAGGTGGGTGAAAGGATCGTGTTCTTAACACGCCATCTGTTGAATTAGGTTTTGCTGCAGCGATGTCTGGACAATCTTTGGTTGAAGAACGAACTAGATAAGACCACTTCAAGCACTAGCTTTATGCATGGGTTTATGTTTGTCTGATAGGAAATACGGTACATGGTTTGCATAAGAAATGCTTTCCCAGCCTCTATTTCTTAACTGTGACGAAAAATTCTCTTTTTTTTATTAATATTATCGCTGGTGAAATTAGCGCTTGGGTAAATTTAAAAGAACTCTTTGCAACTAACAGTGCAGAGTATCACTGTTAGTAATGAGATCACTCACTTTCGGTCATAACCATTGTAAACAAATGTTTAAAAATG
The DNA here is from genome assembly GCA_003667255.2 of Euschistus heros. NCBI lineage: Eukaryota > Metazoa > Arthropoda > Insecta > Hemiptera > Pentatomidae > Euschistus > Euschistus heros. The sequence continues at coordinate 189,225 of RCWM02000896.1, forward strand.
CATTTAGCACTAATGAATATCTTTTTTTAATAGCTATGGTGACACTGAAATTGATAGAAGTTAGAAATGGAAAAGACGTATAGGTAAATCTGCGTTCATCGCCTACCTTATTATATTACAGACCCATAAATTTAATGTTACGGGCCACTGGGGGTATGACTAATCAAATCACAACTTAAATACTAAACACTAATTTATTTACTACTTAATAAATACAAATAGGTCCCTTAAGCTACTTAATCTAATAACAATTGTACTTAGGTCTAATTACACTAATATGTATATTACACAATACTTATCTTTACTATCTTAATACTAGATGTTACAATTATACATAAGAATCTATTACACTGACACAGAGACTGTTACTACATTCACTGACACTGTTTATCACTGTCACTAACTCACAGACTGAACTGTCACTGACACTTGAATACTGCCTCAGGAGGTCACAGACTCCTGACTGACACTTGCCCGACCGATCCCTCACTGACCACTGTCACCTCAATACTGACTCCTAGGCTGGAAGTCGGCCTATTTAAAGCGCCGCCGAACATTCTAGATCTGGCCAGATTACAGATCTAGGGCCTTCTGGTGCGCCGTGACCCTTCCAGGCCATTTGCCGCCCTTTTCGGCTACCTGCTCGCCCATGCCCACGGCACCACCAAATCTAGGCCACCCTGGCGGCCTTTCCAGCTACCTGCCCCCGGGCCGCCCAGGGTACCCTCAACCTCACCAGACCGTAACATTAATTAAAAAAAAAAAATGAAACTGCAGATCTAATGTGTGGTGAGAAAAAGGCAATGAAAGATTAAATTTGCCAACTCCAAACCTTTGAATTTAAATTTGAAAGTGATCAAATTTACACGTTTAGTTTCATGTTTACAATGCTGGTTGGTAGTGTTGACAACAATTGATCTGGAACAAACGCCATGTTTATGTGTTCCATTCGCGGCGCTACCCCAAAGAAGACGAATATTAAAAAAAAAAAAAAAATCTTCATATCTTCTTCATTAACTCAAACACCCTAATGTTGCTCGAAACGCAAAATTTACGCCAGTATTAAAAACTTTTCACTTTGCTACCATAGAAATTAGAAAAAAAAAATCATTTTTTATAATTATCTAGCCATAACTTTTTATAGGTGCATTTCCGGACCCATGTTTATAGGAATTTTTTTGTTCAGCGTGTAATTTTCTATAAGATTCTGAGGGTTTGCGAATTTTGTCCGCCCTCACTCTATGTTCGAAGCACTGTGCGTTGCTAAAATAGTTTTTTTATTTATAGACTGAGACTCAAGAACCTTACTAAACATTTAATAGTATCAGTCAAGAACTTTATCAATATATATATATATATATATATATATATATATATATATATATATATATATATATATATATATTTAAATTAGTTGAATTGAAGCTGGGACTAAATGCTATAGAATTTCGTTGTGAATAAATTGGAGAAACAGCCAAGGAAAAAAATGAATTGTATCATTAAAAAAATCATTTATAAAATCATAGAACATTTTCTCCAATTTACTGGAAATCATCGCAAAAATATGTTTATGTATGTACTATATATGTATGCCATTACATATCATACTCAGTAAGGTATCTTTTTCTAGTCAGTGGAATTCTTTCTTCCACCCCCAATTAAAAGTTTGTTTTTTTTTTCAATGTGAACCCGCTTAATGTTATCAATATATTTTATTTTTAAACCGGTGAGTCATGAAAAAGAGCCTTGTAAGTACGTGAGTGAATAATTCTAAAAAGCTAAAAAAAAAAAAAAAATTAAAAAACCGTTAAGCATATTGCTGATAACAATAAAACTATATAACTATAAAAAGGTTGAAAAAAACAAAACAATAAAACATTTTGGATTCTAGACACCATAAAGCGTATAAATTAATTTTGACCGTCATAACATACAATTAAGCTTTTATTATTTTTTTTACAATTATTTGTCATATATCTTCGCCAACAATAAGTTCGTTCCATTTTTGCCTATCCAACTAGTCTCCCTCACACATTCCCCTATTCATTATTTCTTCCATGAAGCCCACAATCCAACGTATTCTAGGGCTTTTATTATTAAAAAACTAAAACGCACTACTAATTATTAATTGTTATTACTTATTCATCGTCATATACATCAGACTGAGAAAATGTGTAAATATGTAAAAGTTTTGTTGAAAACTAATATTATATCAGAAAAAAAAAAATTATTTAACAGAAAAATACAATATAAGAGCAGGAGAAGGATAACAATTTAAGGTTTAATAAGAGACTATTTAATCTGGCTGGCCTAAATAACATTTGCTTTTAAAAATATTTTTAAAAGAAAAACAGAGCTTTAAAGATAAAACTTTCTATCGTAATTTAGAAAAGATGGAAGAAATATCGTATCTATTATACGGATCACATAATCAAAATTAAAATTATAAAATTTATTGTATAATATATTGTCTAATTATTTTCTGGTTAAATAGAAGTTGCAATAAATCCTGCATGAAACTCCATGAATTAAAACTTTCCTTTACCACTGAATCAACGAAATTGCGGTAATTAGGTTTTAAATTAGCCCCTTGTTTGAGGAAGGTCATACATCTTCGTGTAGCATATCTTGTCCTGAGTAATAATAATTCCAATAGTGTAGTATTATAATTTTATATCACCTATTAACTCTATTTATAATTATAATTATATTATATTTATGCAAAATTTATTTTTTATTTATTCATAATCTAATATCCAAATAATTCTCGAACTACTGAAGGTAGAGCCATTTCAAAGGTTTCTTGGCCATCTTCTTTTCAGACGCCTCAGTGGGTTATCAGGATTCGAGTGTGAGGCAAGTTGGGAGACTAGTGGATTCGAGAGGAAATGGAGTAAACTAGAAAAGGATTGGTGTCTGGTTTGGGCGAAATCAGCAACATACGGAACATAAAGTTCTTTGTATATAAGTTTGTTTGTGACAAAGTAAGGAGCAATAAGCATTTTTCGGATTGTAAGGATTGGACACGAGAAGAATTGGAAGGATTATAGATCCTGTCATGTAAATATGTAAGTCTGTTGCAATTCATTGGGAGGTTTGAACGCCAATTCATTTCCAATATTCCATTAAAAATCTGGGAATAACTTTCGATCAACATCTTACTTGGAATAACCATATCTCTCAAATCACTAGGAAATCTACTTTTATTCTTAAGCAACTTTCACATTACCGTGATTCATTACCATTAAGTACTCGATAAATTTTAGTATCATCACTCATTTCTCCTAACTTTGACTACGGATGCATAGAATATGGAGGACTGTCTGATGAGCTCGGGGTGAGATGTAAAAGAGTAATGAAACGTTCTCACATATGTCACAGATATTTTGAATTTGAGTGGCTTTACCCCAGTTTCCGACGTTAATACTTTCTAGTTGCACTCATATTTCAAACCTTGAAACCAAAAAACCCACCTATATCCATGACCTCCTTACTCTGCGCTCCTCCATTCACCTCTTAAATACTAGAACTCATTAACCTATACACTCCGCCGCATCGAACTGCATGCTTCGAGAAATCTTTTATTATCCGTGCTTCCTGGTTATGGAATTCATTGCCCATCTCAATTCGAAAAAGCTCCAATCTTACTTCCTTTAAACATCATTTATTTCTTTACCTCCTAAATTTTCGATCTTCCGAGCAAATGTAAAACATGAATATTCATGTAATATACATTATAATAGTATACATAAGATGTATCCTTTTACAAGGTCGCAGTTATTTTGTAACTCATAATTTAATTATCAATCAATTTTTATTGTTATCTGTTATTATTATTTATTGTAATTAATTATCATAGCCAGACGATTGTCCTATGTACTGTAATCATATGTTATTCTTAGGGAACAAGTAGTCCCAGAATAGAGTTCATTTTCTTCTTGTTTGTAGGAGTAATCGGAAACGATGAGTATTTTCTAGACTTTTAATTCTAGTTTATGAAAATAACTTAAATAAATTCTATTTCACAGACAAATATAATTTACAATGATAAGCTTAATTTAAAGGTAATTTTATCTTCTTTCTAACAAGCATATTAAAATTGTTTTTCTTTAGTAGTTCGGGACAACGATTTGACGGAGTTCAGTTTCAGGGCTCCACTGAACCTTCCATCTCTTCTCGTATTCAATACTTACAACACGAAATACTTCGTAAAATCCTCTATGATCCGTATAATATCACAAAAAAGCTTATCTTTATGTACCATCAGTTGCTGATTTGGCCCAAACCAGATAGCAATCCTTTCATAGTATTATCCTTTCCATACCTGCTCAAATCCACTAGTCTCCCAACTTACCTCACACTCAATTCCCTTTATTTCTCCGAGACGTCTGAAAAGAAGATAGCGGAGAGACCATTCAATGTTGAGTTTTAATAGAAGTGCTACTTGTTAGTTGTTCTTCACATGGCATTGTACTTAATGGGGTGTATAAAACAAAAAATTACCGTTTCTTAAACAAATATTTGTATTATTATTTCTTTGATATAAAATATGACTAATACTCAAAGTATAGTCCATTGTTATCTACCGTCATTACCAATCTGCTAGCAAATTGCTCGATGCCACGCTGATACCATTCCTTGGGATGGCTATCAAAGAACTCTTGGACAGCATTTTCAGCTTCCTAAAAATTATCAATTTTTTTCCCTTGAAGAAAATGGGCCATGGATGAAAACAAGTAGTAATGCGATGTCTGGACTATATGGCGGATGAGGCAGGAGTTGAAACCCATGAAGTTCTGTAGACTTTTCTTTGGTTCGACTGCTGAATGTTGAGGACTAAGTTCGTGAGGGACCAGTCTAAAGGTCTTTATCACCTTCCCCATGGAGAGAAGATGGTGACTAACAGTATTTTTCGACACACCACACTCCCTGGCAAGTTTGTGAGTACTTGTGGACGGATTTGACTCAACAGCTTTCTTCAGACCTCATCAATACCCATTAATGGCTGCTCGGACCCATTCTTTCTTTCCAATGTCGTATCTCCACTCCTAAATTTTTCGAACCAACGCCGCGCTTCCCCTTTATATTTAATAATTTCACGATTTGCTTCAGCGGCTGTGAAATTTTTTTTCCAGTAATGTCTTAAAAATTACGATAATTTCGTAGGGCACTGTCATGTTTCTTCTTTAAAATAAATAACTGAACTGAGGCTTTTTTTTTTTTAAGAAGTTCAGTGTTAGAAACATATTAGAGAATGCTCTAAAGGGATTTTTAAATATTGGTAAATAATAAATATCATTAAGATATTTACAGACTTTTGAACTCTGGAATTTGTTAAAACGATCATTTTTTTTTATACGCCCCATTATTTTCCTTAATTGTAAATATCAGTAAATAGTTTAAAAATATAAATGGGACGTATTCATTTTTTAATCTCATTTTTACTGTTCTAGTTCTTTAACATGGGGCCAACTATACTAATTAGAACCTTACTGTGTAAATTGAAGAGGTCATCAAACGCTGGGCCTTTGACGGTGTTTCAGCTGATAGTTCATTACTCGAGATCTTGGTCAGGCTTTTAATTCCTGTTAACGAAATCCAGCTTGTTTGGTTACAACACAAGGTTCCCTCTCCTTGGATCTCTTCTTCTTGCCGCCTTCTTCGCCATGTCCTTTAATTCTAACTTGAGCTTTTCAAAAGCCAGTTTTTTTTAGCAAAGTATTCAATCTCAAAAGTATTATTCATTTAAGAAAATAGAAAAAAATTAAATGTAAGAAAACTATTATACATGTATAAATGTTTACCAAGATAGAATCTGGTTTGTATGTGTCATTTTTCGACGAGTGGTTGCATCATTTTGCTATCTTAAACACTCTTGAAAATTTAAACAAACTGATAGAAAAGAAAAAAAATCAGCCATATCCCTTTTCCTGCTAAAACAATAAAAACTGGGTTTTTGTACTAGTAACCAGCTGGCATGGAGAACTGAGGCTTCCTTTTCAATTCCCTTGATTATAAAAGTAATGGAAAAGTTTTAACTATTAGTTGATTCTTTCAGAAAAGAGCTTAGTCTTTACGAACCAACAGGTTGCAGTTCTAAGAAACAGCGTATAACTAATAAAAAAATTGTTGTAAATATATATGACTCACCAAGTCAACGATGTTCGATTGCACAACAAGATTATTGCTCTGTGCATTCTAAAAAGTACAACAGTGTTTGCGAGGTCTCCATCTAGCTAGTGAGTTCTTATATTTTAACCAAAGTTGAGGGGGTCTGTAGTTCCCAAACACCGTTACATAAAAGAGAGCTCGACGGGACAACACTCAACTGCTCAAAATATTCTAAAGGCTATATTTATGGAGTTAGGAATTGTTTGACGATAGGTTCTCAGTAAACTATATTTTTTATCAATTTGTTCTAGCAGATTTTATGTAAAGAAAATGAGTTCTTATTTTAGCTTTAGTTATATCCATGATAGTATTCTAACTATGTATGTAAGACTTATACTTTGATTATAGATTGATCATACATAAAAAGAAGCCATAATTGATTTGTTTTCTTTATATTTCAAATTAGTTGTATTTAAGTATTTGACAATTAGCATACAATAGCCACTCATTCTTTATTATGCGTTTATTAAATTTCAAATCGTGTTGTGATTAGGTATTGCTTCAGAGATCCCCTTAATGTTAAAGTTAATGTTAAGCTTCCTTTAATTATATACCATCATTATCGTAAAACTTTGTGGGATCATTTCAACTGGAAATTAAAGGAGTTTTAATAGGGATTTGGTTAGGGTAAATCCATTTGTTATTAAATTCAAACAAACCCCTTATGTTTATAATAAACACGATATTATTGAATGAGAGAGCGACAATAAAAAGATAGTTGCCAATCAAACCCATACAATTTTTAAAACAAGTAGATCATTTTCATTCATTTTATATTTTTTTCTGTAATGTTGTAATAATAAACCTGTATTTTTCCAATAACATAATCTTGCATTTATATTTTTAAAAAAAAATTTCTATTTACATTTGAACAAAATCAGCTGATAGCCGATGTTTTTTTTTGTTTGTTTTTTTTATTTATTTATTTTTTTAATTTCCCTGTTTTTATTCCACTTACAGTCCCCATTTCTTGACCCCAAGGGGTAGATGATCGTCCTCTGCTTCTTTGGTAATCTCGAGGGTATAATATTCTTGAACTATTTTAAAATATTCTTGAACCATTTTAAAATATTCTTGGACCATTTTAAAATATTCTTGAACCATTTTAAAATATTCTTGAACCAATTTAAAATATTCTTGGACCATTTTAAAATATTCTTGAACCATTTTAAAATATTCTTGGACCATTTTAAAACATTCTTGGACCATTTTAAAATATTCTTGAACCATTTTAAAATATTCTTGGACCATTTTAAAATATTCTTGGACCATTTTAAAACATTCTTGGACCATTTTAAAATATTCTTGAACCATTTTAAAATATTCTTGAACCATTTTAAAATATTCTTGGACCATTTTAAAACATTCTTGGACCATTTTAAAATATTCTTGAACCATTTTAAAATATTCTTGAACCATTTTAAAATATGTTAAAAGTATAGTTGACTAGTATGATGAATGAAGAAGAAGATGATCAGGAATGCAGTCAAAGAGGAACACCACGTCTAAGAATCAGTCATCGTCCTTCTCCTCACAAGTGTGGTTCGGTGGCCCTGAAGAGGACCTGCAACGCAGGTCGAAACGTTGGCATGTATTAAAGAATATCTTCTTAGACGTGGTGTTACTTTGACTGCATCCCTCATCATCTTCTTCTCCATTTTAAAATATTCTAGGACCATTTATCGGTGTTTTTTCTTTACTAGGTGTCCTGCCCAAGTCCATTTTCTTTTTGCATATCACCTGAGCTATATTTGGGAATTTTGTTCCAAATCACATTTTGGATCTTTTGATCTTTGTGTCTCTTTATGATCTGTATCCTGGAAACTGCAGTTTATAAATATATTTTATGTATTTACAAATATATCCTCAAAACCGCTGTTTATAAATATATTTTTATGTATTTAATTTTACATGAAACATATACAGTTTACGTAAAGTGTAGGTATGATATTTGATTTAAAATTAAAGAGGTAAATTTAGATCATAATAAATATTTATTAATATTGTTAAGAAACACATTTTTATATAAAAATTAAAAAAAAAAAAACATTGCATTTTATATTAGTTGACATGTAGGTGAGGCTAATTTCTAAAATATGTCGTAATAAATAAATTGGAGACTGACAAAAAAATAAAGTAAATAAATAAATGTATTGATGTTTTTTGGTCACTTATATGGAATGCCTGATAGTAGATTGACGAGTAAGATTTTCAGATATCTGTGGGGTAAGAAATCAACAACAAGCTGGGTCAATGAAGTAAAAAGGGATTTAGAGGGAAACAATATAAAAATAGAGGAAATAAATAATAGAGAAGACTTTCGGCGAAAAGTATTGAAAATGAATGGATTCCAGGGCAGGAAAGTGAAAAGGACTGGTGCAAAATGGTCTGAGGACAGAAAGAGGAAACATGGTGAACAGATGAAAGCATACTAGAAGAAAAGAAAGGAACAAGGAAGAAAGAATTAGAATTGGCACGTGGTCCTCTGCTGGCCCATTCGAAAAAAAAAAAAAAATGTATGGCATTGTTGTGTTATTGTTCCAAATAGAACACAAGAATCAGCAGTATGTATACTTTTCAAGAAAAACATAAATTGTATCAATGTTACAAATTTCCAAATTTAACTATTTCAGATAGATGGAAGATGATAAAAGAACTTCGAAATTGTGTAAATTGTTTGCGACAGCGCTGAACGCTGAATTTAAATTTGGAATTTGTAAAGTGTCAGAAGCACCACAGTCTCCTTCATACAGATGCGGTGAATGATGCCAATTTTTATAAGCCTGGGACGACGCTTGCTAACACAACGCACGAAACGAAATGGAAACAACCGAAGAAAAATCTGAAGATTGACGACTTGGTTTTGACTCAAGACGAATCACTTCCCCCTGCTCAGTGGAAGCTGGGTAGAGTAACCTCAAGTCAACCAGAACAAGACGGAACGAGGACAGCTGATGAGTAAGTTACGCTTCCAATCGTGAAGCTTTGCCCACTACCTATCCAAGACGAAGAACCTGGTTGAAGTCAAGGTCTTCAAGGCGGTCGGTATGTTGTGAATAATAATACCAGTCATAAAGGAGGCAATGAAAACTGTTTTAGAACCTTCCAATTTGAATTAAATTCATATGGTTTCTGATTCAAGGCGAATAGTAAAGTTTAATTTTCATTAATGTTAAAAGCGTTTATTGGTTAATAAATTTAAATATAATAATATTTTTATTTATATTATCAACTTTGTTATTATCAACGTATACATTGTTTATGTATCTGTTTATGTATCGTATACAGGATGAGTATCTCTTAGTGTAAACAAAAAAAATTAGGAAAAATAGATCAAAAATGTAGCAAAATGCCACAGACCTCACCTTTCTATTTCAATCCGTTACAGATATACGCTAATCAAAGACTTTTTTAAGGAAACCACTTTTTTTTTCTCATAAAAGCTGTAATATCTCCATTTTGTTTACATTTTTTTCAAATTTTGACCGCATTTTTAGATTTAGCATTAAATTTCCAATAATAGATGAGTACCTGTAACGTTGAATTTCACAAACTTGGGATCTAAAGAACAGCTTGATCTTCACCTTATTTGGGGAAGTCACAATGTCTCAAACAAGTCAAAAAGTGGGAAGTCAAAAACATTACATTGAAAATCTAATAAAATAAATCCTAAATAATAATAATAAATAAATAAATGTAATAACATAAGATCCTCTGATCTGGTGTCTCTTTATTGACAGTTTTCCTTTAATTTCTATTAAACAAAAATTTCTTTCTTTGCTTTTTAATCCAATAAAGAGTTTATTATGTTTAAAATGTACATTTCCATTAAAATATTGTCATAATGTTTTATTTACACACGTAACTGATTTGTATGCCAAATGAGAACACCATTTTTTTTCGGTTTCAAAAGTAAATTTCTCCATGAAATCGCAACAAAATCATTACGTTTACCATATCATTCGAAAGCTGATTAAATTTGCAGTTTTTTTCGAAAAACGGTGAGCGTTGAAGTAATATTACAGAGATATTACAGCTTTTATGGAAAAAAACGTGGTTTCCTCAAAAAAGTCTTTGATTATCGTATATCTGCAACGGATTGAAATAGATAGGTGAGGTCTGTAGCATTTTGCTACATTTTTGATCTAGTTTCACATAATTTTTTTTTTACACTAAGAGATACTCACCCTGTATAAAGCGTTTATTAGATTTTTTGAATCGGAGTTGGCTTTTTTCTTAGACACACTTTAAGAGGATTAACAGGTATCTTTAAAAATAATCACTTAGAAAATTGTACAACATGTTCTCTAATTTAATGGAAATTATTGTAAAAATGTTTTCTGTATTTATATCTGCATAGTATATATATATATATATATATATATATATATATATATATATATATATATATATATATATAATATTCTACATGTTTATACACAGCCACTTCAATATCTCTTGGTGGTTTTCCACGTGATAACTGAGCTTTGCTATAGTTAACTATTAACTATTATTCTAGCTCAGTCTGGATGGGATGATCTCCTAACTAGGACAGTCAGCCTATTAATAACTTATCGATTTACTTTTTGCCAATTTAAGTATTTCCAGAACAAAATAACACAAAATCATATTGAAGTAAAGAAACATTGTATTCCTACGCTAAGAGCCTAATGATTTGGAAATATCTAAGTACGTAGTTAAATTAATGCTATTTTACTTGTGTATACTAAATAGTCTGATTTTAAAAACCACAACCTCCTAAATCTTGATTATCTATACTTTAAGGTTAAGGTGACTTCCTGTGAATTTTAATACAGGAGCTGGTTATCCTTGAACCATATTTCTTATTTTCATCTTCATAATATATATTTTGAAATGTCTGTTATATTTTAAAAAACAAAAAAGTTAGGAGTCACATCTTGTATAAAAATAATTCATGAATCATTTGCAATACATTCTAATATTTTTATTTATGTTCCTAATTTAAAAAAATGAAAAAAAATAAAACAATTATTAATATAATAAGTAAATAAGTATTTTTTTTTTTTTTAAGCATAGACTGAGTATTGATTTGATATGTTTCTCAATTAAGTTCATACAGTTGTCTAAAGTTTTCACTTTTTTTTTTGTCAGCACTTGAATTAAGCAAGGATGCTTCCTATCTACCAAACCTTTCATATCCTAATTTCACATCCTCAAAGTTCTCCCCTTTCAAGAAATGTGGCACTGACCGGAAAAGTTGTAGTCAGCTTTGCCGTGTCCATGGTCATGATCAAGGCTGACTCAGGGTGAGGCAAACCTTTGACGCATTCCGTTGCTACAAATTTCACTCAATCACTGTGCAAAGATGTATTCTGAAAAAGTTGTCTGCCTTACATCTTGTTGGTTTTCAAACTTTTTATAACAAACCGATAAATATCTAATAGACTATGATCAGAGATCGGCCGACTAGTCGGGAAAGTTGACTAATCGGCTTCTTCTTTAGTCGGTCATTTCTATTCATTAACACTTATAGGCTTAAAATTAGGTTGATTGAAATGAAATCATGACCTTTATTGATAATAATTTTTATTATAGATTAATCCTCACGGTTTGTTATTAATTCAAGGAATAGGAGCTTTTTTTTCATCTATTTTTTTTTTTGTAATCAATTATGGAAAAAAACCGTTAAAGAAAGTCCATACAAACTTGATATTTTTCAGTATGATTGAATTCTAATCAATTAGTTTCACAATTAATTAACTACATAACCTAAGTAAAGTGAATGGCTGATTTTCGCTTTATTTTTCTAGAAAAACACAGGCCGTGAAAAAACACTGGCCTGGTTAGTAAATTATTATTGTTGTTCAGTTGGTATATGAAATTTCTGAGGAGAAAAAAAACAAAACTCAATTTCTCCCTAATTGAGTAGATAGATATGATATGTCTATCTAAAATCTACTGATATTTCTAATTTACATTTTCAACCGACTTCAAAAAAAGAGAGGTTCTCAACTCATCTGTATTTTTTTTTGTGTATGTTACGCAATTCTGAATCAATTTTGATGATTCTTTTTTAGATCGGTAGGGCATACTTCAGAGGTGGTCCCATAAAAAATATTTTGAAATCAACGGAGCACTTTTTAAGAAAAATAAAAAAAAACAGTTAATAAAAATCACATAATAATCTAAAATCTCCATTGTAACTAAATCTAAATTATTAACAAAAATAATTTACATATACAGTCAACTCTCGATGTTAAAAAGTGTGTAAATAAGTCGAACTGAAAATAGGGTTCAAAAGAGAGAACTTCTAGGACCACCTACCTCTATGAAACAAACTATTAGAAGACATCGCCTGAATAACTCAAACTCAAATTAAAAGAATTTCATGTGTAATTTGTTTTCCGATTTCCCGTCATTGTTTATCTTTCCAGTTCATAGTTGCACCAGTCACTTATTATTAGTTATTCACTCGAGTGAATAATTTTACAGTGGCTATTGTAAATTCTTTCAATTAACGAAAAGTTAAAATTGATTTGCATACTAGAGAAATGAGAAAGAAGTTGGGCATTTGTTGCTAGTGAATTCCGAATTCCGCCTAGTTCTCTTTCAATCATCCTAAAGAATAAAGAAAAGAGCGCCACTGGTGGAAGGTGGTAAATCAACTTACAGGCACCCTCAGAAAAAAGCGCAGTTCAGTTGAAAGTTATATGATAAATTTGTACGGGGTATTTAATTTTCTGTAGCAATGATTTTATATGTATGTACAAACAACATTCCGATTAATGAAAATGTTCGTAATGATTTCAACTACAATTTTGTGTTCAATTTTTTCCATTTACATGCCGGTAAGTGGAATGATAACCTCGATAATTCTTTGTTCAGTAAGTCGCACTATTTTTCAGGGAAGCTTGAAGATCGAGATTTTACTGTATAAACAAAAATACATTCACCACTAAAAAGTAAAAAATAAAAATAATTCTTAGAAAAAAAAAATAAAACCGACTTCAAGATTAAACCTGCATTAACAAACTTGAACTAAAAAATAAAAAAATAATATTTCAATTGCTTCGAAACAAAAAACATTAAATGACAATCAACGAAATTATCGATACTTATATACCTATTCACAATTTATCATCAGTTATTTTTAGAGTCGGTGCCAACCAAAACAAACAAAATTTGAAAAGAAATGGTAATTGTAAAGATGCTACCACTGTTTCATCACAGCCCACACCGCTGTCTCCGGCCATTCGAAAGTTTATTGCTAAGGCAAGATTAAACTGCCCTTCTTGGCTGGCACCGACTCTAAAAATAACTGATCATAAATTGTGAATAGGTATATAAGTATCGATAATTTCGTTGATTGTCATTTAATGGTTTTTTGTTTCGAAGCAATTAAAATATTATTTTTTATTTTTTATGTCAAGTTTGTAGATTTAATCATGAAGTCGGTTTTGTTTTTTTTCTAAAAATTATTTTTTAGAATTAAAAGGATCAAATTATTAAATGTTAAGAAAAAAAATAGGGGGTTTCAAACGTGATTTTTTTTTATTCAAACCAATATAGTTCCTAAACAATATAGGTCGTAGCGACAAATGATATAAACAAAAAATATTCTCCATTCAGTTTCTGATTTGGAAACTGACGGCAGATTTTCGATCCGATCAACTAGAGAGCTTCGGAGATAGAGCTATAGTGTGTCAAAACGTAACATTTTTGAGTGTGATAGAAACGTTACAACGTGACTTTTTTCATTTAAATTAATATAGCTCTTAACTGGTAAGCCCTAGCGAAAAATAATATGAAAAAAAAATATTTTCCATAAAATTTCTTACAGTGGAAACTATCGTGCAATTTTTTATCGAGTAACGCTACCAGAGCTAGAGCGTGTCAAAAAAGCCCCAGCAATTAAAATAATTCGGCAAACTTGACTTTTCTTCATTCAAACCAATATAGCTCCTAAACGGTAAGTTCTAGTGACAAATGTTATAAAACAAAAATTATTTTCTATTAAATTTATGATAAGAACATTACCGACTAACTATCGACCCGCGCAACATCAACAGAGCTAGAGGGTATCAAAATGTTACATTTTTGAGTGTGGAAAGTATAAGATAAAGAAAAAACCTAAAGCGGCTATAAAGCTACAAACGAAGCGCCTCGAACATTGCCGATATAACTCTAATAATTCTAACAGAAGCAGTGATCGGCTTGGCCTTGGGATAAGTTTCAAGTGCATAACTTCGTTTTAATGTCTATAAATATAATGACATACTGTTGAATTAATCTCAAATATTGAAGATAGTGTATAATCACAGTCATATCTTACTTTCCCACATTCATTTGCATAATTAGGTTTGTTTTTTTTTTTAAATAATAGAGGTTTTATCTTCCTGAATATACTTCTTTATTGAAGAAGTGCAAATTACTTAGAAGCTCAGAATTCCATAGTCATAAAGGTTACACAGAGAAAAAACGTGTTAGATTTACTAATAAGTTAAATTCAGTAATAAAAAGTATTATTCTCAAACATGGAACATGGCTAGAGATAGAAATTTTTTTTTTTCTAAATTTAAGACTGACTTACATTTATACCAAAGATCGACTTTGACAAACTGACTAATAGGTAGCGGAGGTAGTTTCTTGTTGGCAAGGTGATTTCTTTCTTTTGTTTGATTTTTTTCTTTTTTTTTTTTTTTTTTTTTTTTTTCTTTATTTTTTCTTACTTTTGTGTATCTATGTTTTGTTATCTTATTACGTTATGTTTCTATAACTAATCTTGCTAAACTTTGTACTTGAAATATTGAACAAAAAGATCTTTAACAAAATGTTTATCTACAAAAGCATGGGAGGATACACGAAGCAAATAAAACAAGAATTAAAGGACCTTAAAATTTATCTGGATAGAGACACACATACAGAAAAATCTTAGCAACATTAGAAGAGAAAAAAAGAGGGTTGCAAATTGGTGCGAAGGAAGAAAAGAAATGCAGTCGAAAATCATGAAATTAAGATGGGAAGAAAGAAAATCAAGATAACCAAAGAAGTCTAACCAATTATAAATATTTCTGTGTAGTTGTACATAAGTTAAAATGTAGATAGTCACAAAACAACTGTAACATCTTTTTAGCTTTCAAATAAGAGGTTTCATAATGATATTGCTGTTTAATAAAAGCATTCCAAGATGAGCTTACAACTCGATTGTCGCCGTATTAACATAATGATGAATGCTAATGATGTTGTTGATGCAAATACACTGTCTATTGTTTCTGTCCAAGTCGTCCATCCAATTATTATCGAATACTTGTTTATTTCCCAAGCGATTATTGTGCCTAAAATACTTTTCCGGTCTAAACTCGGAAATACTTTAATAACAATCAATAAAATATTTATGAACAAAGGAACTATATGAATCGAAGGCACCATTTCAAATCATCGTTCTACATAATATAAGTGAGGTAGGATTAAGTAGAGAATTCACACGGCAGCGAACATACCAAAAAAGATCTGCGACTAATCTCGTTTTTTTTTGATTTATTGACGGGTACAGGTACGTTCCGAGCTACTCTTTTAGGATTAATTAAGTTTTTCCACTGAAAAATGTTTCATATTTTATTTATACACTCGATTTCAACGTAAAAACTCACTATATTATTATATCAGATGATTAGTTGTGGTTGAATTTGAAGTGGCTCAGCGGTTAACCATTGGGAGCGTTTTTCTAATCTTAATAGAAGAAAAATACAAATTGGAAACAAGGACTGTTCGCGCTAAGATTCCATAGTGGGTAGTTTTCTATATATTTTTCTAAATAATTTTAATTATTCTATACTATTATAGTAGAGAGAAAAAAAGTACAAGCTATATTTCGTTTGTAATCAATAACCGCGAAAACTACTGAACCAATATGTTCCAATTGGAACCACATCATCTTCATAGTTCAAGGAAGGTTGAGCAATAATAAAATTTATATATTTTCTATTACAATCATGTTAATATTGTATTAATACACTAAGGTGCGTAGTGAAGTTTACCAATAGGTGGCGAGTGCCATTCGAAAGAGGCTACAAATACATTATCTTCATAGTTCTAGGAAGCTATACAATTGCAAAGTTTACTATAATAATAATCATTTAAATTTAAAGTGTTAACTGACAAAAACGAGATTTGCCACACTGACATAAACGTTTAAGACTAGAAATTAAAGTCCATCCAAACGAAATCAATAAAATTATTTCTGCCAAATAAAAATTATTACCAATTTTTTTTATATTATGTGTAAACTTATTATCCATGGGCCTTTAGTTGCAAGCACTGATAATTCAGTTCATTATCTTCAAGAGTTTCTTAAAAGTCTCTGCCCGTCTGGTTTATCAACACGAGTTGTTTTTTAATTATAATATATGAATATTAAATTTTAAAATTGGATGTCCAATTATGCTTTTATGTAATCTTCAAAACACCAAATCAGTGTAATTTAAACCAGGTTAAAAATTACTGCATGTATGAAAATATCATTGAAGAGATAATGCTGAGTAGTATACTTCAATAAATGATTTTTATCGATAGAAAAAAAAAAACATTTAATTATTAGTTAAATTTATTAAGTAATTGACTTATAAGAGCTGGCGAACTCGCCACGTGGAATGCTAGTCAAGTATTATAAAGCAATAGTGCGTACCATTACATTGTGGCATCTTCAGAAATGCAGCAAATCTCGTGAGGATGAAACAATTAGGAACAATGACTGGAATTACAACTCCTGACACGAAAACAGAATAAAGTTGCAGAATAAAGTTGCTGCAGCAATGGTGAATAAAATGGAACCCATTGCCTAGCAAGCTTCAAGCCATTAAACAGGATACCCAATTCTGGGCAACATCTTCCTGAAAATCTAGATTAGAACAAGTAATCTTGATGGGACTGAGAACTGAACACAGCATTAACCCGTGGTTATCTAATGAGAAACCTAGGAGCCTAGAGCCACCAATTTGTGTAACTTGTAAAACACCACTGACATTAAAGCACATTATAACAAAAACTGACGTAAGAACAAAATACAATATACCCATAAATATGGCTGAAACATTTCAAGACAAGGAAAATGAAATTCACAACTTTTTTGTATTCCTGAAATTTGTGAATTGTTTAACAAAATGTAAGGTGTGAATAAAGCCGCCAATGCTAGAGTAGATGCAGTAAGTTTCAAAATAAATAAATAAGAAATATTATAGCAACAATAAAAATTATAGCACAAGATTGTTTACGATTGTCTCAATGGTTGTTGAAAAGTTATTTAAATTTTTCTTGGGCCGTACAGTGGAGCAAAAAGGGTTTAAAATGAAAAAAAAAAAAAAAAATTTTAAATGGAGAATTGGACTGCAGACTTCGGATTTTTAAATCATGTGTTTCATGGGGTGCAGAATCGGATCATCAGAAAATGTCAAAATGTTAGGACTAAAAATAAAATGATAAAAAAATTATTAATAGTTTAGGTTTACACAGGATCAGACACACAGGTCAGAGTATAGGTTCACACTAATCCGATTGCCCGAACAACTCGTTAATCCGAACCCTCAGAGAAGTAAAAACAACAGAACAGAAAATACAAACATCATGGAAAAAAGTATTGCCATTTCCTGACTATATATTGCGACCAATACACTCACAGATAATAATCAATATGGAAACATAATATTTTATATACCACATTAACTGGACTCCAACTTAGAAAATGGCTAATTATATAACTTGATCAATGGTGATGAGAAAATTGAAAGATAAAGCAAATTGAATATCGAACAGAAGGATAAATTATTTCAAATGTTTTAAACATACTTGAAAACAAATTGTTTTAAACAATGAACAAGAGGCTTTTGAAGATCAACATTGAATTAAATATGAAGAAGCGGTTGCTGTTTTTAATCGATTCATCGAATGGGCCGAGAAAAATGGGGCCAAGCCTAAATAGGTAACTTTTCGCTCGTAAAAATACTAATGACTTCGTAACGATTCAAAACTATGTACACTATCCAGTTTTTTTGTGTATATGTATATGACCTTGCTGTTACCGATTTTATTATTAACGCAACTGAGGAAGGAAGAGGTAAACATGTTAATATAAAAAAAAACAAAAAAACAATGGGAACTTATTGTAATTATTGCAGATTATACATTAACTTTATTATGTTAGTACTATAACAAAAGCAGTTTTTTACATTGTGCGCTTATTATTTTTAAAATTCCTCTGCCAGATTATTCGAACTATCCTGATTTTAACTAGTTAACTTTATTTATAAGTGAGATTCAACTGTATGTTTTGTAAGCTTTCTAACAAGAAATAAGCGTTTTTTTGACTTGTTACCACGAAAAAATTCAGCTTCAGAAAAAATTTTGGCTGCTTTTCTCGAACGCTTCTCTTTTTCAAGCCAGAAAAGTTAAAATCCGAATTCAGGAATCAAGAAAGACAAAATTAATTTAAAAAAAAAAAAAATCATTTTCTCTTGTGTCAAAACTTCATAAATAATAATTAAAAAAAAAAAAATCCTGTATAAATAAAACCCGAATTTACTTGAATGAAGTATTGTTGAAGATTATTATTATAATTAGAAATAGCAAGTCTTTATTTGGGGGCTAGACCCCTTAAAGATAATTATTATATACAGAGAGAACAGATCTCTAGCCATGATATATTCCCAAAAGATTTAATAAAAAATAATTATACAAAGAGATAGAATAGAAAATTAAAAATAACATTATATATCCTATTGATAAAAAAATAAATAATAAATCTAGTCTTACTGCTCAATCATTAATTTTTATACAACGAAAAATAACTAATAAATTCTTCCATTGAACAAATAAGGCCGATCCAGATATTGAAACAAATAGCAGTGTTGATGAGCTAACTAAGCTTAGCCCTACTGCAGAGTAGTTCAATATTGCTTTTTTCTTTCATCAAATGAAAAATATCAAATCAAAGTGCATTTTAGTAGATGTTCATGACAGTCACGGTTATGCATAAAAATCCTCCATTTACCTGTAAACAATTATAGAGATGTCAAAGGATTTCACGAAGTATTAGCGAGAAATTGAGTCCCAATAAAAAATATTTCAACAAGCATTAAAACCGTGTTATTTTCTTAACATCAGGAAAACACTACCTCAATGACGTGAATAAATCCCGCAACACAATTATGGAAAATTTGTTCAAATAGACTTTAAGTATTTAAATATCCAAAAATTAATAAATTAATGTAAGTAAAGAAATGGTCAAGGCAGCAGTCAAGTAAGTAATCACGTCCAAGTTTTTAAATAAAAAAACTTTATATTTGGCATGAATTTAAAAATGAAAAAAAAATAATAATACAGAGTAAATTAGTTAACAAAAGAATTAACATAATTAGAATTAGCATTGAACAAATAAGGCCTTTAATTAATAAACTACTATTAATTCTTTCGTTAATTATTTACTTTGTATTATTTTTATTTTCATTTTTAAATTATTTATATATTTATTCAAATTTTTTGTACTATCTTGGTCACATCCAATTTTTTGTTATTTTTGCCCTGAAGAAGACCAGCAAGGCAGGTTGAAACGTCGCACAGTGGGGCAAAATGGCCCAAAATGGGTAAAAAACCTCATATTTTCTAAACGGTTCGTGCTATAAGCTTGAAATTTTGGAATTATATATTTCATGAGGTGCTGAATTGAATGAAACCATAATCAGCTTCATCTGATGATCAGAAAGGGTCAAAATTTAAGAACAAACAGCAAAAAAAAAAAAAATTAATAAAGCAATTTCGGGGTATATTTATATGCTATAGAAGCTGCTGAATAGAATGAAACCATAAACAGAGCAATCTGATCATTAGCATTGAGCCATGTTTTCAATTTATAAATTTAAAAAAAAAAAAAAAAAATTAAAAATCAAGTTTGTTATTATTACATGTATGTTTTTTAGGTGATAAATTGAATGAAATTTATTTTATATACCTCTATTATATACCCAAGATTCCTTCAATTAGGTTAAAATTCATTATTAAGTTATATTTGGAAATAAATTAATTTTTTTTTTAAATTTTTTTAAATAATTTGAAAAATGTAAAAAGTTTTACAAAGTGATTTCAGTTGAACTCTATTGAATGGATTGGACAGTTATTTAAAATTGTCAATCTTATATCAACAAAGAAGTTTGATCTTCATATTTTTCAATTTGATACATAATGAACTAATGATAAAAAAAAAAAAATCATATTTAAAATAATAAAAAAGATTATATTCACTCATACTACATATGTACACAAATAAAATATATTAACTATAAAAGTAAAGAAAAAAAAATTTTTAATTGTTCCTTTTTTTATAAGAGTAAATAAAAAGTTTCATCACATAATGGGAAATTCTTTTTTTTATAATCTGGTCTTATTGCTATGGTAACGGTTATGGTTATTGCTACGGTTATTGTTATTGCTACGGTCATGGTTATCGCTACGGTTATGGTTACGGTTATGGTTAATGCTACGGTTATGGTTATTGCTACGGTTACGGTTATTGCTATGGTTATGGTTATTGTTATTGCTATGGTTATGGTTATTGCTACGGTTATGGTTATTGCTATGGTTATGGTTATTGCTACGGTTATTGCTATGGTTACGGTTATGGTTATTGCTAAGGTTATGGTTTTGCTACGGTTACGGTAATTGTTATGGTTATTGCTATGGTTACGGTTATTGCTACGGTTATGGTTATTGCCACGGTTATGGTTACGGTTATTGCTATGGTTATGGTTATTGCTACGGTGACGGTTATGGTTATTGCTACGGTATGGTTACGGTTATTGCTATGGTTACGGTTATGGTTATTGCTACGGTTATGGTATTGCTATGGTTACGGTTATTGCTATGGTTACGGTTATTGCTACGGTTATGGTTATTGCTATGGTTACGGTTATAGTTATTGCTACGGTTACGGTTATTGCTATGGTTATGGTTATTGCTAAGGTTTCGGTTATTGCTATGGTTACGGTTATTGTTATACGGGTTTTTGCTACGGTTATGGTTATTGCTACGGTTATGGTTATTGCTACGGTTATGGTATTGCTACGGTTATGGTTATTGCTACGGTTATTGCTATGGTTATTGCTACGGTTACTGTTATTTCTATGGTTACGGTTATACTTATTTATGCTATGGTTACGGTTATGGTTAATGCTACGGTTATGGTTATTGCTACGGTTACGGTTATTGCTATGGTTATGGTTATTGTTATTGCTATGGTTACGGTTATGGTCATTGCTATGGTTACGGTTATTGCTACGGTTATGGTTATTGCTACGGTTACGGTTATGGTTATTACTATGGTTACGGTTATGGTTATTGCTACGGTTACGGTTATTGCTACGGTTACGGTTATTGCTACGGTTATGGTTATTACTATGGTTACGGTTATGGTTATTGCTACGGTTACGGTTTATTGCTACGGTTCGGTTACGGTTATGGTTATTGTTACGGTTATAGTTATTGCTACGGTTATGGTTATTGCTACGGTTACGGTTATTGTTACGGTTATTGCTATGGTTATTGCAATGGTTAAGGTTATGGTTATTGCTACGGTTATGGTTATTGCTACGGTTATGGTTATTGCTATAGTTACGGTTATGGTTATTGCTATGGTTACGGTTATTGCTATGGTTACGGTTATAGTTATTGCCACGGTTATGGTTATTGCTACGGTTATGGTTATTGCTATGGTTACGGTTATGGTTATTGCTATGGTTACGGTTATGGTTATTGCTACGGTTATGGTTATTGTTACGGTTACGGTTAATTCGACAAAAGGAAGACATACTTATGAATTCATTAAAACTTTAATGTTAGTGCAGTTAAGCACATTTTGAAAACAACCACTCGACAAACTTGGAACGAAAGATGGACAAAGTCGACAAAAGGAAGACATACTTATGAATTCATTAAAACTATAGACATAAAACTATAGACATAAAACTGAATTATAAACTTAGCCAATTTTTGACAGGACATGGCGGAGCTAAAAGTTACTTACACAGATTTAAACTTATGACAACAGCATTTGAAACTGTGACAGAAACAGTGAACTAACTTACGATCATCTTATTTATGACTGCAGAAATTTGAAATGACACTGATACAAACTGATATCCGCAGCCCTACTGAACGGAGGCAAATGGCCACCTTCAAAGAAGGATCTCATAGATAAATATTTTGATGAGTTTGATGCATTTGTGGATCATTTCATTATCTAGAACTCAACAATTGAACAGTTTATCTATAATTTTGTGACTGGCCACAAAATTCTACCTATATTTGTTTTAAATATTATTTTTATTTATTTATTTTTTTAAATTTATCCTATTTTTATTTTTTTAATTCATTTATTTACTTTTTTTTGCTTCATTTTGCCCATTTTAATTTTTACAAAAAATGTATTTATTTATTAACTTTCAATTCCATTAACTAATTATTGCTTATATTTCATATTCACTCAACAATAATTTCTATATTATTTTAAGATATTTTTACATTATATATAACTAAACATGTTTGTACAAATATTAATGATAATATGCATTATGTCGAGAGATGGTACGCGTGAAAATACATGCACCCATCACAGGGTTACTGCAATGTGGAAAACTAGAAAAAAAAACTAGGAATCAATATTATTATCACAACACTAGAGAGTTGTAAAGAAATGAAGTAAGTTAACAAATGATCTGTCCTCAGGAACACGTCCAGACTTGTCGCAACTTGTTCAATGTTCCCGTGTTTTCCATCTCCAATGGGAAACAAGGAACAGGGTTGATTTTGTTTCGCAACATTTCTGAACAGTTCCGAAACAAGTCATAAACAAATTTGAGCTGTTCAGAAACATCGGGAACATTGTTCCTGAACACTGTTCTGAAACATTTTTTTACAGTCTGGACTAGGCTTTACAGTACACTAATAGAGACAAATATAGAAATTTTACTAATAAGGATGACAGATCATTTGAGTGGTGGGACACGGAATCAAACCACCTCAAAGATATTTGTTTTAAATAAAAAGTATTTTTGACCCATGCTATAAATTTAGTAGCATGTTAAGTATAATTAGGATTGATGAATTAAATGCCACTCTATTGAGATTATTTTATTTGAAAACTAGTTTTGAATGCTAAACATTCATCTTCAGTTCTAAAACATACAAAAATTTTTGTCAACACATCAGTACTATGTTACATAGATTATATATACTAAAGTTTTTTAATAATCTCAATAGAAGTGGCATTTAATTCATCAATCCTAATTGTATTGATCCTTCTATATCATCATGTGTACCTCAAGTGTTAAGTATATATTTTTAATAATATTCCCAAAAAGACAGATCATTTGAGTGGTGGGACACGGAAACAGACCACCGCAAAGATATTTTTAATAAATGAAAGAAAATATTTTTGATCAAAATATCCCACGATCAAAATTAAGTAGCATGTGAAGTATATTATAAAATAAATATTTTGGCCAAGGCTGAAAACTAAATAGCGTGTCAATCGATAATAATAATAATAATCCCCAAAAGACTGACCATTTAAGTGGTGGGACTCAGAACCAGACCACCTCAAAGATATTTTTTTTTAAAATGTACTTAACACCCTTATGTACGTAATTTTCAGCTTCGGTCAGAAATATTTATTTTTATTTGTTTAAATATACTTCACATGCTACCTAATTTTGATTGTGGGTCAAGAATATGTTTTTCATTTTTTAAAAATATCTTTGTGGTGGTCGGTTTCTGTGTCTCACCACTCAAATGATCTGTCTATTTCAGATTATGAATAACAAAATATACTTAAAACGCTATTAAATTTTCAGCATGGGTCAGAAAAGTTTTTTTTTTTTCATTTTTTTTTTTTTTTAAATATCTTTGAGGTGGTCTGTTTTCGTTTCCCACCACTAAAAATGGTCTGAATTTTTGGGGTTATTGTTAAAAAAGTGTACCTGATTATTAAATTTTCAGTTTGGGTCAAAAATGTTTTTTTTTATATATATATCTCAACTCAAATGGTCTGTAATTGATATATTATGCTTATTATTGATAATAGAACACATTTGTTTTTATTTCATGTTGAGTCAATAATGTTTTTTATCAAAGATTTTTTACCCTACTTTTAGGATGCGCAGTTTTCTTTCAAACGGTGAATGAAGGTAGAAAATTATTTAAATCCAGGACTCCCAAATTTAGATCAGAAGATGGCTCGCTAATCACAGAAAATCTAAATATATTAGATAGATGGGTGGACTATTTTCAGGCTCTCTTAAACAGACATGAACAAGATACTTCTCATAACACCATCATCGCAGAGGAACTGATTGAAAGAATAAAGATTGAACCACCAGATAAAGAAGAAATAGTAGCGGCCATCAAAAAACTAAATAATAATAAAGCTCCAGGTATTGATAACATACCAGCGGAAATAAATAAACATTGTGGCCCTCAAATGATCACTTTTCTGCAGGATCTATTTATAGATATTTGGAGAGAAGAATGCCTTCCTGTGGAATGGAAGAAAGCGATTATACATGTAATTCATAAGAAAGAGGATTCTTTGAACTGTAACAACTATAGAAGTATATCGCTGCTACCATGTGTATACAAGGTTCTCTCCAACATTATACAAGAGATTGATTCCAAACGCAGAAAAGGAAAATATCAGGGTGACTTCATTAAGGGCAAATCAACTGGATTAATTTAAAATTAATATTTATTAAGTTAAATAAAAATTAAATTAATTAAGAACAAGAGAGTACTGGATTAATACTCATCATGTTTTTATAGACTTTAAGCAAGCTTAAATTACTTATCACGGGATCAGAAGTCACCATGATAAGATGAAAAACATCTTCATTTGTTGCTGTTCGAGAGAACTTTCTGGAATGATGTTCTCTGTATTGTTTATAGTTCTTATTTCTACTTTCCTGAGCTTCTTCAGAGAGAGAACCAATAGGAAGGACCGCGAGCTCTATTATTTCTGCTCCGTGAAATAGAATTTTGTGAACAGTGGACGGCAGGTAGTACCAGTGGTAGAATATAAAAGAATAAATAACATTGATATAAAAGAATAAAATAAATAAATATGATAATCTTCATAAGACAACTAAGGTATACAATAATTAGAACTCAGTGATACAAATAATAACCCCATAAATTGATCATTCAAAGTCCAAAACTTTTATTTTAAATTGATTTTTTTTTCTTTATTTGGAGAGCTATTTTTGAAAATTAATCTTTCTGCAATATTTTGGTACTAATTCTCTCAAGAGAGTTAAGTGTGTGTTACTTATTTTTGTAAATAAACAGAAATCATATCACATCATTTTACAATGGATTAAGAAAAAAAAAAAAGAAAAGATATATATATATATATATATATATATATATATATATATATATATATATATATATATATTAAATAAGACAGACTAATAAAAACAAATATACACATATAGTAAGCCAATTTTCACATCCTAGTTATAAAAAAAAAAAATAATTTCTAAAAATCATTTTCTGTATAATGAAAAATAACACATAAATTCATCCCCTGAACAAATATGTCCGAAGCCGGGATTTATATTTATAACACGCTTTCTCAGATAACTCTACTTCAATTTGAACCCCTAAAGAGAGCCTAGTTCGGTGTAGCTTTTTTTGAAAGACCAAGTGAAATGAACATAAGTTAAATTTACGTGACAGCTAACTTCGAAAATTCCTGGCAGTCAAGGTTGTGGCTACATTAACAAAATAAACCAGTAAACATCAATAGTGAAGTTCAAAGGGTTATACAAAATTTTTGCTAAAAATTCAGTCTCATAAAAAATTATTTTAACAGAACTTCAAAACCGTGTTATTTTCTCAACTCTGACTTTGGTAATGAAATAATCGAAAAAGCAGTTCCACAACCTTATGCTACATTTATTTAGGTATACAAAAATAATGAAAAAAAAAAAAAAAAAAATCATAAGATTTGGGGGTTTTTTCCACGTTTACCCCACTGTGCGTCGGCACTCCAAATATAAAGTTCTTTTATTTAAAAACTTGGACGTGTTTATTTACTTGACTGCACCCCTGATCATTTCTCTACTTACATCACATCCTACAGTCAACTATAGAATCCTCATTAATATATTAATACTCCAGAAAGATATAATTTTTTTTTCCAAAATACACTACTGCGGGTCTAACAAGTGTAATGAGTGAAACATTAACAATTTCAATTTTATTTACTAATGCAAACGTAGACAGTCTCGATACGTAATTAGAAAGCTTTAGTCCAATATGAATAGTTGAGCTCCCATCCAAATTCGATAGAGGAAAATCAAAATATTTTTTATATGTAAAACTGAACGAAAATATATTCAAAAGTTTGGTGACTAACCAATGTATCATATTTTTTTTTTTTTTTTTTTTTTTTTTTCATTTATTGATATTTACAACTGTACAGAATAATATACAACAAGTAAATGTGTTGACAGTGAATACAATGGCATGTAAATAACTTGTGAAGAACTACTCACTAGTAGCACTTCAATAAAATCTAGTCTAAAAGGTCTCTAGGCCATCTTCTTTTCAGACGCCTCGGAGGATTATCAGGGATGGAGGAGGAAGCAAGTTGGGAGACTAGTGGATTGGAGTGGTTATGGAGCTTACTATGGAAGGATAGGTATCTGGTTTGAGCTAACTCAGCAACATATGGAACATTAAGGTCTTTATGGATAAGCTTATTGGTGACAAAGTAAGGGGCATTTAGGATTTTTCGAAGGATTTTGGATTGTAAGGATTGGATACGAGATGAATTGGATGGTTTAGTAGAGCCCCAAAGCTCAACTCCGTACGTCCAAATAGGTCTAATAACAGTCATGTAAATAAGTCTTTTGTAATGAATTGGGAGGTTTGATCGTTTGTCTAGTAAATGTTGAAGTAGTCTGTAACGACGAGCAGTTTCTTGTCGTTTTAGTCTTGTATGTGGATTCCAAGTAAGACGTTTGTCCAAGTGGAGTCCTAGGTAGCGGATCTGTTCGACAGGGATTAGTGGAATATCATTGAAGGATACTGTAGGACAGGAAGTCGTAGGTTTACGGCGAAGGGTAAAGGTTATTTGGTGAGATTTGTTTGGGTTTATTTTGATTCTCCATTTTTGACACCATTCTTGAAGGTTTATGATGTGGGATTGGAGTGACTGGGATGCAATGAAGGGATCATTATTTACTGATAACAAACATGTGTCATCAGCGTAAGTGGTGAGGACAGTGCTAGGATGGGTCGGGATGTCAGCTGTATACACTGTGTAGAGGATAGGAGCTAGGATACTTCCTTGAGGAACTCCGGCAGACTGAGTAAAGAGGGATGAATGGGCGGAATTGTGACTTACTCTGAATGTTCTGTCGTTGAGATAGGATTGCATAATAAGGAAGTATGTATGAGGAAGGAAATTACGGAGTTTGTAAAGCAGTCCCTGGTGCCAGACTCGGTCAAAGGCTTGTTCTACGTCGAGAAAGGCTCCAGTGCAGTACATCCCGCGCTCCAATGCGGACGAGACAACGTCCACCACACGATGGCATTGCTGGATAGTGGAGTGTGACGTTCGGAAACCAAACTGGTGATCAGGGATAATATGATAGGATTCTAGGATAGGATTCAGGCGTTTCAGAATGAGTTTTTCCAGGATTTTGCCCATAATGGGCAAGAGTGATATTGGACGATATGAGGATGGGAGTTCAGGTGGCTTTTTTGGCTTAGGTATCATCTTTACTATGGATAGTTTCCAAGGATTGGGAAAGTATGTGGTGCGGAGAACAGCATTATAAATATAGGTTAGGAATAGGATAGCTTTCTGAGGAAAGAGTTTTAGGATTTGGGCTGTAATTAGATCATGTCCAGGGGCTTTGTTAGAGGGTAATCTGTGGACTATGTTAGATACCTCTGAAGGATGGAATGCTTTAGGAGGAGGAGACATTTGGAGTGGAATATTTAGTTCTGCTTCAACACATTGTAAGTGGTGAGGATTAAATATATCAGGATGAGGGTTGAATGATTTAAAGAGGTGCTGGCCGAAAATTTGGGATTTTTCTTCGTCTGATCTTGTCCAGGTTTGGGAATCTGTAAGGAGAGGATGATTAAAGTTTTTGTAATTAAGAAGTTTTTTCGTAGTTATCCATAACGACTTATCAGAAGTATTAAGACTTTGAGTACGGTTTTTTGTATGTTTTGTATTTTGAATTTTCTTATTTCTGTCTTAAGTTTGTTGGTTAAGTTGTTGTAATTATTTTTGTCTGATGGGTATCTAGTACGGTGCCACTTCGCTCTTGCTCTTCGTTTTTCAGTTAGTAAGGTACGAATATGTTGTGGCAGGTTATTCTGTTGTGTACTATGAATTTTTCGTGGTAAAGTATTTTCCTGTATACTAATTTTTACTGATGTTGTAAGTCTGTCAATTGCTAAGTTGATGTCTTCTTTTGTTTTAAGGGGAGTTTTTAAGTCTAGTTTGTTTTCAAGATCATACCGAAACCCGTTCCAGTCTACACGTCCTGTAATCAGTCTGGGAAGAGAGGGTTTAGGAACGGGATTTGAATGCAGGAGAAGCAGAACAGGGCTATGATCTGATGAAAGGTCATCAAGGGATTTGATGATGGTTTGAGAGGATGAAATTTGAGAAGATATAAATATATCGAGAATATCAGGACGTTTTTTTTGAGGGATGTAGGCCAGTAAGTAGGGTTCAAGGGTGAGAGGACAGAATAACATTTGGAGGTTGAAATACGGGATAAAATGCTGCCGCGGGAGTTGGTTGTTCGACAACCCCATCGCTGGTGTTTGGCGTTGTAGTCTCCTCCAGCAATGAAGCGCGGTCCGAAGGATCGGAATAATGAATCAAGGAGGCTCTGAGAAAGGGAATTACCAGGAGGACAGTATACAGCTGAAAATGTTATATGGAAAGGGCGAGTAGAAATGGATACTGAGGTGGATTGAATGGCGTCAATTGAAGTAGAAGGGATAACAGAATGAGGAATTGTTTTATGGATAAGGATGCAAGATCCGCCATGTGAGGTGTTGTCTGGGTGATCAGATCTGTAAGTGATGTAGTCACGTATGTAAAAATATGACCGTTGAGTAAAGTGAGTTTCAGTCAACAGGGCAATGTCTATTTGATTGTCATGGAGAAAAATGTCAAGTTCGTCTCGGTGATTTTGTAGTCCGTTAGCATTCCACAAAATGACAGCTAGAGGCTTAGCGCTCATCTAGCTACATTGAATGGAATTTCCGAAAGGGCTCTGGTGAGAAGGATGATAAGGGGCTTGATGGTATCTTTCAATTCAGATAGGAATGAGGAAAGGATGGCGTTAATATCATTGGTATTTGGATGGGGAAGAGGGAATGTATCTGGAGCTTGCGATGGATGATAAGTCTGGGTAGGAGCGTTGATTAGGGGCTGGACCCTTTGTGGGATGCTAGGAACAGAATCAACCTGTAATGGTATTTGGGGTGAAGGGTTGCTATGTACAGGTGGATGGATCGGATGTGGATATTGCTTCTGAGGCGGAAGTTTAACTTTTAACGGTAAATTATGGATGAGAGTGTTCTGGTTTGGGGGTTGAGGTTGAGGTTGGGAGGTCTGGGGATGTGATTGGGAAATTCGAGGCGCCTGACGTTGAGGCTGATAACTGATTTTATCAGAGTACGAAGCTTCTTGTCGTGGTTGATGGTCCGGTGCTGAAGTTGATTGCTGTCCTATTCTCTGGAAATGGGCTTCTTGAGTTCTATTATATTTTTGTGAGCTGTTTATTTCAGGTTCTTGACTTCTTTGTTGTAGGGTTGATTTTGAATTTCTCTGGCTGTGCACACTTTTGTATACTAAACAGCCTCTGTAGCTTGCTGGATGGTCTTGTCCACACAGCGCGCATACTGCAGGTGTATCCTTCGATTTTTGGCATGTCTCAGTTGAATGTGGGCCAGCACATTTCACACACCTGGCTTGGTGATGGCAGTAAGTCTTGGTGTGTCCGAGACTTTGGCATCGAGTGCACTGGACTATAGTGGCCCTTCTTCTTGGCTCTTCGAATCTTACGACTGAATATACCAGTCTGGTTACGTCGAATATTTCATCGTTGTTGCCAGCCGGCTCCAAGTCGACGAAGAATAATGGCAATGGAAATTTTTCTCTGGGGTGAAGCACGGAAGACACTTGCCTTACATTATGACCATTGCTTCCAAATCATGTTTTATGGCGCTCGTGGGGGTGGTAGAATGAAGACCACGCAATACCACTCTATACGCTTTTTCTTCTTTTAATTGGTAACAATGGAATTCATAATTTTTGCTGGTTAGGTGATTGACCAATTTTTTGTAATCATCTTTATTTGTTGTTTTTATTTTTATATCTTTGACCCGAGAGAAGCAGTTGAAATTAGTTTCTCCGATCAGAGCTGATATTTCACGGCAAAATGACATGAAATTTTCAATTTTGGATACAAAGATAGGAGGTGGTTCTGGATCAGATGTGTGATGCGGATTTGGGTTATTATTGTTCGTTGATGAATTAGACGGATTAGATATATTTGGTACGGTGGTTGGCTGTGATTTTTTGGCTGCAGTAGTTTTACTGCGAGTTTGAAGATTATTATTATTATTATTTGATAGATTATTAGTGTTGCTGGTAGTCTTTTTTGATTTATTAGTTTTATTTTTCTTTTTATTTGGCGAATTGCCCGCTGAACCTGGGGCGGCATTTCTATGTCGCTTCTGAAGGGTTCTTCTGGACTGGTATTCAGTTTCACTGAATTCTGAATATGAAAGGGTTTCAGTCTCTGAGTCATCTGATGTTACCACTTCCATTATGTAATAGTATTAAAAAATAATAATAAAAATAACAAAAATAATTATAACTGTGAAGTAAATAATGAAAAACTAAAATAATGGCATAATTATCCACAATATGTTAACTAAAAAATACATTATTCGAGAAATATGATTATAAAATAAGAAAGAAAAAATAAACTAAAAAAGTTCTTACGTAAAAAATAAACAAATAAATAAATTAAATTAAATATGTGGCTACGAACTAGAGGTAGCTGAAAACAACAACAGGCCCTTGACCTTGTCTGATAGTGCCGCTGTATTCAAACAAGCGGGAGGATTACGGGCTAGGCTGGCCAGTTAAACTGCCTCACCTATGTATATTAAATCAGTTCACTGTTAATAATGTTTTAACTCACCTCACTCAAAATGTTATTGTCCAAATGATCTATAGTTTATATTGTCACTATTTGTTAAATACGAAACTGAAACATAAGTTGAACACACAGTAGAAAATGTCACAAACAGAGAGCGATTCTAAATGTGATATGCAGAAGCGGCCATCTTGTCTGAGACTCTTTTAATAAAAATCCATTAGAAGTGCTAAATATTTCATCAATCCTAATTGTATTGATCCTTCTATACCATCATGCCGTACTTCATACGCATATTTATATGAGTTAAATATGAAATTCCCATAAAATCATACATTCATTAATATACTCTCTACACCATGGAAAAAATGTTTCCTCTAAAAAGACAAACATATTTTAACACCTTCACTGCGGCATCGGTCCTCGGGGACCGATACCAATTGAAATAATAAAAATCAGATTGTAGTCTGACTGAAAAATTACAGGCAGAATTAAATAGAATTAATGTATCGGTCGCCGAGGACCGATACCGCACCAGAGTAAGTACTACATCTGTCCCCGGACCGACAACGCGCTGTAAAAGAAACCACTTTTTTCATTGCCGCAGTGAAGGTGTTAATTCAAAATTCTTTAACGCATCCCTATATATTAGTAACATTCTGTTGCTTCCCTTGTAGTACCAAATTCAAAATTTGTTTCTTGCACAGACATTTGCAGACCTAGTAGTTGTGTCAATTTTGTAACAATATTTTGTATCAGTTCCCATAATATTGCACTGTAACAAAACATGTCTGCCAAATATTTTGGCATATGTTTGAGTTCTCTTTAACAACAGCCTTTCTACTTTTGCATTACTCACTTCTTGTCACATTGAACTTGACTGACCAGAAATAGATGAGACGGTAAAATTTCAGAATGCAGTTTGGAACCATGCCAATTTATGAGAAAACAATTTATTTAGATTTGAAATTGTGTGATTGAATCTTTAAACATTTTTCACCGTTCCTATTCCTTCCATCCTTATCCATTATTCTCATTCCCAATCATACAAACCATCCCTCACTTTAATTCCCAGGGATAGAGACCAGACTGAATGTTACTTATGTTATGAACAAATCCTTATGTTACAGAAATTCTAGACCACTTATTTTCCATACGTTAATAATTCAAAGTGAGTTTCCACTTCTCAATAACGTCTTAGTATAATTTCAAAAAGAATTTACACTAATCGAATGTCATTTTATTTATATGCTGATGTAGCCATTCAGCTAATGGCCAAAAACAAGAAACTAAGATTATTTTTACAACATTGTTAGAATTAGGAGTAAACATAAATTAAAACATCAACTGATCGTAATCATATGTAGGTTTTTAAATATTCTTTTGACAATGAGGGTTTTAAAATTTAAATTTTCAACTTGGGGCTAAGAAAGAGGGGAGAGGTTCAAGGAAAACTAATTCCTTAGAGGACATCTTAAAACTAAACCTATAACAGATAAGTGATGGTTTATCGTAAGCATAAACTAATTATTGTTTATATTTCATATTCACTCAAGGATAATTTCTATATTATTTTAAAATATTTTTAAATTATATGTAACTGAACATGTTTGTACAAAAATTAATGGTCATACGCGTTATGTCTAGAGATGGTACTCCTAGAAATACATGCACCCATTGCAGGGTTACTGCAATGTGGAAAACTAGAAAGGATAAACTCACATAAACCAACTCAATATAACATCAATTCAGCAATATTAAATAGTGATTACGTTAATAAGTGGATATTCAACAACTATTTGTAACTACGACTGTTTATTTTCAATAACGGTTACTGCTATTTGATAGAACTTTGCTATTTTTAAAAAAAGCATTCATCACTACCGTTGCATCGGTCTGAAATATTCATCCAATATTTATAATAATTTCTTTCTCTATTCCAATATTTTGTTTTTAAATTCATTGATTGGTATTTACAACTGCATACATCAAATACAACAAATAAATTTGAGGATAATGATTTCAATAACATGTAAAGAACTACTCACTAGTAGCACTTCAATAAAAGTTCTTCATTAGAAGGTCTCTTGGCCATCTTCTTTTCAGACGCCTCGGAGGATTATTGGGAATTGAGTGTAAAGCAAGTTGGGAGACTAGTGGATTCGAGTGGGTATTGAGTTTACTATGAGAGGGTAGGCATCTGCTTTGGGCTAAATCCTATCAATATTAAAAACATTTTTATATTTTCACAAATATAGCAACTGAGTAAGTGATTTATCAGAAAAGAACACATATATTTGTGCTTTAAGAATTATAAGTTGGAAAGCAGCCTTCGCGAAGACACTGGTTCGCTGTACCAAGTTTAACGTAAAGCCTGTTTCGCAAGTTGGGGTAATGTCCTCATGGGAGTTAATTTAAACTTCATTCCTAACAAATGGAAACACCAAACTTTACTAACTCCATTCCTATTTCGCTTCTCCCTTGTTAAAAACGATTTGACTACAAACACACAATTACAGTTCAAGTATAGTCTGCTTATATTCTTAAAATAAATAGTAAGTGGTTGAGAGAAAACTGAATTTATGTTGAAATTTTGTCAAAGTATTTTAGGATTCATAAATTATTTCTCACTTCTATCGGATTTTTTTTTTTATTAGAAGACTAGTTTCGAATTTGGAAGATTCATCATCAGTTCTAAAAACTTACAAAACGTTTCGAAATATCAGCACATCGCTGAAACATTAACACTCATCAAAGGAGTCAAACATGTTTGATTTCTTGTCATACATTAATATATTAAAGGGAAAGATATTTTTCGCTTGTGATCATTAACCGCGGAAACTACCAAACTAATACGTACCAAATTTTGATGTAGTTAATTCCTTATAGTTCCAGGAAGGTTTTGCAATAATAAAATCCACTGAGTTACGAGCGGATACTTATTTTAAAAAACGATAATATGTGGATAACAATGAAGTTTAAAAATTGGCTGGTAGGTGGCCAGCGCCTTTATACAAGAGAGGTTACAAAGGTACGGTGTTATATAGAGCTTCAAATTGATAATAACATTTACTTACATTGAATTAAATTGTTAAAAAAGATATAAATATGTAATGCTATATGTGGATCTACCGATATGCGGTTAGCACCATTCTGCAAGAGAGTTTAAAATAGTAAAACTATTAAACCCATCTGTACAACATTTTAGCTACCTCATCATTTTCATAATTTTAATTATATTTAATGAACAATGTCCAGTGGCTGAAACGAGGTTTGCCACACTGTCACATACTTTTATGGTTAGTAATAAAAATCCAAGCAGATGAAATCAATAAAATTATTTCTGCCTAATTAAAGGTTATTGTTAAATTCGTGCCGAAATGCTGGTGGAATGCAGAAATTCGCAAGGCATATGGGGAAAAGAAAAGAGCAATAAAAGAATACCTAAGAAACATGACGACATACAACTACAAAATGATGAGATCAAAAATTAAAAAAAACCAAATCCCTTATTAAAAAAGCGAAAAAGGAATCATGGATGAAATATATTGAGAGCATCAATCCAAATCAAATAGGTTCCATGTGGAATAAAATCAAAACTCTACGTGGCAAGAGGAACAACGTGCAGAACATAGTACTGACAAGCCAAACTTCAGCGATTGCCTTTCTTGAACATTTGTCTAATATATTTGATCCTAGGCAACCATTACTCCGCGCATCAAGTGGTGACCACCTCTTGGACTCACCCTTCCAACTAACAGAACTTGAAGCAGCATTGAGTGGAAAAACTGGAACCGCCCCTGGTATGGATGAAATCAATTACGAAATGATCAAACTCTTACCGGACTCGATGAAACAACACTTGCTCACAGCATATAACCAACTCTGGAACGAAGCAATGATCCCACCTGATTGGCGTAACATTATCTTATCCCCAATACTAAAACCCGGTAAAGACCCATCCACAATAACTTCATACCGCCCTATCGCTCTCATCTCGTGCTTAGCAAAAGTATTCAACGTCATTGTAAAAAACAGGCTTGAATGGTTCATAGAAACAAAAAATATTTTAAGTCCTTTTTGCTTTGGCTTCAGAAAAAAATAGATCCACCACAGACGCAATCTTTCTATTAACGAACGATATTTTCAAAGCCTACAAACAAAAAAAAATCCTTGTTGCATTAACAATAGACATAGACAGAGCATACGACAACGTAAAAATTCAAGTTTTACTCTCCAAATTAAAAACCCTTCATCTACCAATAAAATTAACTCAATGGATAATAAATTACCTATCATACCGGACATACTTCGTGGACAGCTGGGAAGGAAGTGTAGCTTTTGATACATACAGTGGGCTCCCCCAAGGAGACCCTCTGAGCCCGACTCTCTTCAACCTTTATACCGAACATATTTCTAATACAAAAATTTAATTTAATTTACACTTCAGTAAATACGGCAGAAGAAGGCAAAGAAATAATAGGTACAGCCTTAGACAGATTAAACCAACTGTTTCTAGCCACGAAACTAAAAATAAATCCCAACAAGTGCAGCATAACTCCTTTTACAAGGAAAAGGAAGTTTACTCTGAAAGACTTCGAGCTGTCTAACGATAGATTCACCATAAGAAGCGAGGAAAATCTAAAATTCTTGGGAGTAACATTAGACAGAAAATTAAACTTCAGAGAACATATCAAAACGATTCAAAAAAAGTCATTTCATAATATGAACATATTAAAATCCTTAGCCGGAGTATCCTGGGGATCTCACCCTCGGAATTTAATTACATTATACAAAACAATTATTCGGTCCGTTCTAGACTATTGCTCTGTTATTTATAATGAATCAAATTCCCCCTACATCAAAGTGTTAAACACATTGCAGTCAGGTGCCATTAGGTTGTGCCTAGGGGCTTTCAAAACGTCTCCCTTTAATGCACTTCAGGCCTCCGCCGGAGAAATGCCTTTAAACATTAGAAGGACGTGGCTAGCTAAAAAATACCTCCTCAAGGTTTATTCGGACTCTAACCACCCGGTTGGGAATGCAATTAATAAAGGCAATGTATTCTGTCAGAAGCTAGTAGAAATCATCAACGAACTACAACCACTGCTTAAATCACTCCATAAAACTGAAGCTCCTCAGGAATACACAAACCAGCTCCTAAATGTCTAATCAAAGTAAATAGCAACCCAAATCTAATCGGTAAAACTCATAATAAATCTATCTACTCCTCATTGCATCTAAAACTAGCAGCATTGGAAACAATAGCTCAAAAATATCCCAGTTACCATCAAATATATTCTGATGCTTCAAAAACACAAACGCGCACTTCGATCGCCGTATTTGACCCCCAGAACAACCACAAATTCTCGTTCTCTGTGCCAATGAATCTTAGTATCTTGAGCGCAGAACTTTACGCCATCCTTCATTCCATTATTTACTGCGAAAGAACATACTCAAATACTAATATAGTCATCCTAACTGATTCAGCCTCTGTATGCCAACATCTAAATTTGTTACACCAAACAAAATCACATAATTACATTTCTTTTAAAATTCTTTCATTATTGTACATGCCGAAAAACCATTATTTCTTCCAATGGGTACCGGGACACGTAGGGCTGTCAGGTAATGAAACGGCAGATAAAACTGCCAACCATCGCCAGCATCACCGGATAAATATCAAGATCCCAATAACAGACCTAATAAGAAAAATCAAATATAATGCGATCGAAGAATGGCAAAGGTTTTACGAATGGGAAAGTGCACTGAAAGGAAAGGACCACTACGCAGTACAAGAAAAGGTAGCATTGACTCCATGGTTTGTAACTCAAAGGCTAAATCTCGAACGCCTAGTAAAACTTATTAGACTAAAGATTAACCATGGCAGAACCAACAAATTCCTCAATTTAATGGCCCTAACTCAAAGTGGCATGTGTTCTAAATGCCAATGTCTGGAAGATCCAAGACACATCGTGTTTAAGTGCAAAAAGTTTGTGAAAGAGAGGATAAGAACGCTGGGTACACTGACTGTTCAAGACGTCTCTGAATTCTTAAGAACTTTGACGAAAGTAAAGGCCCAAGATTTAATTAAATTTCTGTCTGAAACCAAAGCTCTCATATAATAGAGAAAGAAAAAGAAAATTCAACTGGGCACAAAATTAAATAAAATTAGATAGTGATATATTGGCAATATAGGACTTGTGTTAGCAAGTCTTTAAAAAAAAAAAAAAAAAAAAAAAAAAAAAAAAAAAAAAAAAAAAAAAAAAAAAAAAAAAAAAAAAAAAAAAAAAAAAAAAAAAAAAAGGTTATTGTCAAAACTAAATTCCAATCCCTTGCTTTTTGATATTGTGTTTAAAAATATGACTAATAGGTCTTTAGTTGTAAGCACAGATATTGTAGACCATTGCCTTCAAGAGTTTTTAAATAGTCTCTGTCCATCTGGATTACCAACTCATACAATAAAATTAAAAATTGGATGTCAACTAATGATTTTTACTTTATCTTAAACACATGATCTGATCAATTTTATGTGGAAATTACTGCTATGTGTGAAAAAAAAAATCATTTAATGCTCCATTGCATGATTCAATACATGATTCGTATTGATAAACAAATAAAACTTCTATTATTAGTTATAATTATTTAAGTTTTTACTTATTAATGCGGACTAAGCCGCAACGGGGGGGATGCTATATATATATATATATATATATTAGTTTTTAGAACTAATGGTATATATATACATATATGGTATATATAAACTAGTCTTCAATTAATAAAAATCCATTAGAAGTGCTAAATATTTCATCAATCCTAATTGTATTGATCCTTCTATACCATCATGCCGTACTTCATACGCATATTTATATGAGTTAAATATGAAATTCCCATAAAATCATACATTCATTAATATACTCTCTACACCATGGAAAAAATGTTTCCTCTAAAAAGACAAACATATTTTAATTCAAAATTCTTTAACGCGTCCCTATATATTAGTAACATTCTGTTGCTTCCCTTGTAGTACCAAATTCAAAATTTGTTTCTTGCACAGACATTTGCAGACCTAGTAGTTGTGTCAATTTTGTAACAATATTTTGTATCAGTTCCCATAATATTGCACTGTAACAAAACATGTCTGCCAAATATTTTGGCATATGTTTGAGTTCTCTTTAACAACAGCCTTTCTACTTTTGCATTACTCACTTCTTGTCACATTGAACTTGACTGACCAGAAATAGATGAGACGGTAAAATTTCAGAATGCAGTTTGGAACCATGCCAATTTATGAGAAAACAATTTATTTAGATTTGAAATTGTGTGATTGAATCTTTAAACATTTTTCACCGTTCCTATTCCTTCCATCCTTATCCATTATTCTCATTCCCAATCATACAAACCATCCCTCACTTTAATTCCCAGGGATAGAGACCAGACTGAATGTTACTTATGTTATGAACAAATCCTTATGTTACAGAAATTCTAGACCACTTATTTTCCATACGTTAATAATTCAAAGTGAGTTTCCACTTCTCAATAACGTCTTAGTATAATTCAAAAAGAATTTACACTAATCGAATGTCATTTTATTTATATGCTGATGTAGCCATTCAGCTAATGGCCAAAAACAAGAAACTAAGATTATTTTTACAACATTGTTAGAATTAGGAGTAAACATAAATTAAACATCAACTGATCGTAATCATATGTAGGTTTTTAAATATTCTTTTGACAATGAGGGTTTTAAAATTTAAATTTTCAACTTGGGGCTAAGAAAGAGGGGAGAGGTTCAAGGAAAACTAATTCCTTAGAGGACATCTTAAAACTAAACCTATAACAGATAAGTGATGGTTTATCGTAAGCATAAACTAATTATTGTTTATATTTCATATTCACTCAAGGATAATTTCTATATTATTTTAAAATATTTTTAAATTATATGTAACTGAACATGTTTGTACAAAAATTAATGGTCATACGCGTTATGTCTAGAGATGGTACTCCTAGAAATACATGCACCCATTGCAGGGTTACTGCAATGTGGAAAACTAGAAAGGATAAACTCACATAAACCAACTCAATATAACATCAATTCAGCAATATTAAATAGTGATTACGTTAGTAAGTGGATATTCAACAACTATTTGTAACTACGACTGTTTATTTTCAATAACGGTTACTGCTATTTGATAGAACTTTGCTATTTTTAAAAAAAAAGCATTCATCACTACCGTTGCATCGGTCTGAAATATTCATCCAATATTTATAATAATTTCTTTCTCTATTCCAATATTTTGTTTTTAAATTCATGATTGGTATTTACAACTGCATACATCAAATACAACAAATAAATTTGAGGATAATGATTTCAATAACATGTAAAGAACTACTCACTAGTAGCACTTCAATAAAAGTTCTTCATTAGAAGGTCTCTTGGCCATCTTCTTTTCAGACGCCTCGGAGGATTATTGGGAATTGAGTGTAAAGCAAGTTGGGAGACTAGTAGATTTGAGTGGGTATTGAGTTTACTATGAGAGGGTAGGCGTCTGCTTTGGGCTAAATCTGCAACATATGGAACATTCAGGTCTCTATGATAAGTTTGTTTGTGACATAGTAAGGACCATTGAGGATTTCAAATTGTAAGGATTAGATATGTCAAGAGCGCCAGAGTTCAACTCCGTATGTCCAAATGGGTCTAGTTACTGCCATGTAAAATAGTCTTTTGTGATTTATTGGAATCTTTGAACGCTTGTCTAATAAATGTTGGAGTATTCCGAAACGAGGAGCAGTTTCTTGTCTTCTAATTCTGATATGTTAATCCAGTATTGAAATATTTTTCTAATATCTAGGAAGCTATACAAAAAAATAAAAACACAATTTCTCCCTTCCTGCGAAATACAATAGGTCATGGATACGTCTATCTATATAATCTACTGCTTTTCCTGATTTCCATTTTAGAATGAAAAGGATCATACTACCTCAATTATAAGTTAAATTAAATTAATCATTAATGATTGAACGAGATAAACAAAATTGAGAGAAATAATGGGTTTCAAACGTGACGTTTTTCATTGAAACTAATATAGCTTCTAAATGGTAGGTACTAGTGGCAAAAGTTATTTAACAAAAAATATTCTACATTAAAGTTCTGACAAGCTGCTGCCATTAAATTTTCGATCCGAGCAACACCAACACAGACAGAGCCTGAAGTTAACGTTACAGCAAAAAAGTATATACTTCCAGCCAAAAGACGTGCATGTTAAAACATACATTTTATGCCCTATTCAAAGTATTTAAGAAATCTATTAAGCTTCATCGTAAATCACAAGTTATTTATTTTGTTAATATATAATTATTGGCCACAGATGCAAAATAATGATATTGGAAACAATTTTTTCGCTAATTTAATGGAATACTTTAAATATAAATAAAAGATCCTGGTAAAAACTTTGACATGAATAATATGGTCTCTAAAGTTAAAACAGACTAGTCATCAAGATTAATTACTAGTCCCTATTGCTGGAATCCATTTTGTCACGCAAGGGTGGGGATGAGTAATATTCTCTTTTACTTAATCCGTTTTCTTCTAATAAATTGTTATTTTTAAAAAAATATATGTTTATATTTGTCTAGCAGTATTTTAGAGATTAGAGTATTCACTCACCAGACACACCTCTGTTGGATTATTCACTGATCCAGTAAAAAGATACCAACTCTACTGAAGGAAATTGGTAGAAAGAGAAATCTCATGATTACATTCACTAGAAAGATATCATTCTGAATGAAGAAAACATTTAAAAAATATTAATAAGTGATGGTTGTTTCACTTATCATTC
The DNA here is from genome assembly GCA_003667255.2 of Euschistus heros. Lineage (NCBI taxonomy): Eukaryota > Metazoa > Arthropoda > Insecta > Hemiptera > Pentatomidae > Euschistus > Euschistus heros. Next base: position 230,461 of record RCWM02000896.1, read on the forward strand.
ATACAGACAATTTTATGAAATGAAAATTCTCAAATTTGTAAAACGCAATATTATTTAAGAAAAAGTTGAAGTAAGGTAACATCATAACCATCTTATTACTCGTAGTTTCGATAAACTGAAACATCGTAGTCGCTTGATCTACTTTTTAAGCTGTGTGGAGGTAAAGCAAAAATAGTAATGAAAATAAGAAACATAGTTCCAACTGTTAGGAATGGAGGAAAGTGAATCGTGGTCTAAGGATGTTTGAATCATGCTAGAGTGGGGTGTCTTGAATTGATCGATGCCAGAATGGATCATATAAAATATATCGACGTAATAAAAAGAAATTTCCTAACCAGTGCCGAAAATTTTGGGATTGGAGAAAATTACATTTTTCAGCAGGAAAATGATTCCGAGCATACAGCTTGGAAATCCAAAATAGGAATCCAGTACAACACATCAAAGTGGATGGCCACTCCCCCTCAATCATGGAATATTAACCGTATAGCGCATTTGTAGAAATATCTAAGGATTGAGTACAGAAAAAATGTGTTTCTAACAGCCAAAATTTAAGCGACATTATTCTTACGAAAGTATGGTTACTTTGACAAATAAATTAGTGAATTCAATTCCACAAAGCATATAGAGTATATTAAAAGCCATAGTTAATTGTTATCGAATGTCCATATTAAATAGAAATTTTATCAATTGGACGAATACTTTTGACTCATAATGTTATTGTTGTTTTTCAGTTATTCTTCTTGTATTATTTTGTATGTTCTATAAATACAAAAATATATTTATAAATAAACGTATTGATTTATACATTAAATGGATTTATTGTTTTAAATCAATCCTATTAAATAATGCTAAGATTTGTTATTTCTTATGATTTATAGCAGGTGTACGAATACTTTTGACTCTGACTGTAGATCACTCTTGTTTGTTTGTTTGTTTATTTCGTTTAACGTCACTTTTATGCTGCTATGGCTAATCGGACGATGCTACGGTGGGAGTCCTAAATTTTGCCTATCCAGGTATAATTAGGATAGGGATCTTTAACGAGTACCTGACATCGCACAGGCTCGGGACCCCCATTTTACGTCCCTTCCGAAGGACGGCATAGATAAGGATTTTTTACTCCCTTTAAAAAATCCTAAGGTCATCTGCCGGGCTGCGAACCCACGATCTTGGGTTTAGTAGGTTGCTATGCTAACCACTACACCACAGTGACCCCTAGATCACTCTTAGTTTCTCCACCAAAGTAGATATTCGAAAGCCTACCACTGCCAAGTGGTCGATTGATGATGTAACAGAAAATCATAGGATTTTTGTAGAAATAGGGAACTTAATGGGATCCATAAAAGATAGTGATGATTGAAGGAAGTTGCTGAAGAGAGTAAAGATCTTAAGCGAGTTGTGTGTGATGATGATGACAATCGCGTAGGGCCCCGTCCCAGAGATCTAACAAAGGGCATTTAATATTATTTAATATAATTGGTGACAAATCTATTTGTATTCGATGAGAGCTTCTTCCACAAAAATGTAAATACCGATAGTTAAGAGGTTATCTGAGATCCCTAAAGTCCGAAATCAAAAGCGTCTTTTCATGGTTTGAGCCATCCTTACAGCAATTTTTGTGATACAAACTTAGTACATTTATTGAACAGATGATACAGGAAAGGTGATTCTGTTAATAAAATTAAAATCATGTTAAAGTAAGCTCAAGAGAAGAAATTAGGAACCACTATTTAAAATATGAAAGATACTAATTTAAAAATTGTCGATTCAAATGTACTTTTCACAACTTTCGGATATTTGGTACGTAATACAACCGACTTGCATCTATGATCGAATTAAGCTAACGTTAGAAAATTTAAGTTAATTCATCATGTAACCACCATATTTTCAGAAGTTCAAAATAAATAAAACTAACAATTGATCCTGTTTCTAGACACTATAGTTATCTTACAACGATTAAAACCTTGTATTTCATTTCCATTAATACACATAAATATTCCTAAATGTTAACTTATTGTGTTTTATAACCTAAAATAACTTTCGGTAAAAATACTTTTTATATATAGTATATATCATTGCAACATCTGTCATTGTGACCTCTTTGTGTTATCATGTAATCTTACACGGTGCAAGAAAATATTTAGATTTTAAATTTCACATACACTATGTCTTTATTTGATTTCATCAAAGGATTTTTAGGACTACCTTCCAGAGTGAAGTAAGTTTACTCCAATTTTATTTGATAATATGGTTTAATTTCAATATTGCAGAATAAAAGTGAATAATTATTTTCTGATGTAATTAATGATGGAAGTTTAACTCAAGTTTTAATGATTGGTCATTATTTATTTCGTTTCCTAGCCTTTGACGAAAATAATAGCAATCATATTAGCTTAAACTCTTGCCCATTGATTTTATTGATATTTTACTGATATCAGAAATTTACTATTTTCTGATTGTGAACCTTAGTAGTTTTCTGATTGTTAATCAAGATTTATAAACTTAACTTATTATGATTGCTGTTAGGAATAAGAGTTTTCTTTAACTTATCTAGTGACATATACTAATTTTTTTTTTTTTTTTTTTTTTTTTTTTAAAGTTTTGTTATTTGTCAGGTAATGAAATTAATCTTAAAGGTATTCAGTGGATGTTTTGTTAACTGAATGTGATACTGTTAAGAATGATCCTTGATAGCTTGCCTCCATAATTTTAAATCCACAAAATGTTAAATATCAATTGGTTAGTCGTATATTTTATTACTCACAGATTGTCATTTTGTATTTTTCCATTTTAATAGCACTTACAAATATTCCCAATCTCATGAGTTATGAATTCTTCATGTTGTTATCCATTATTCCATAACATCCTAAGCAAAGACACTACAAATTTCAAAACTTACTTAAGTACGTGTCGTATCAACTACTTTTTTTCTCATTATCTTGATTAGATTACTGAATAAATTCTCATTGAAGATCACTTTAATTTTTTTTTCCCCCCCAATTACTTTCAAACTAAGTTCATTGTTTACCTTCTATGAAAACATTTTCCTTCTCTTCTGTAGAAAATAATTGCAACAATTGGAGGTTTATGTGAAAAAATGATTAAGTTCGCATTCCTTTAAAACTGTAGAATTTTAAATAAAGTGCTCAGACTGTGAGATGGACGACATAGCAGAGGATGCTAATGGTCTGTTGAACAATAGGAAGAGGAAGAAGCTCAGTCTGTAATCATCCTCGGCTGATTCCCAGTATATTTACCCCCTAACCACTTAATATTAATATAGAAGTGACAAATATTTTATCAAGTCCTAAATGACCTTTTTTTTTTTCTTCATATCATTTTTAATTGTTGTTTTTATACAGAATAGAAATGCTTCACATGAAAAGCTGAAATTCTTTTATAAACAACATTATAAATAAAACTGTTTAAACCCATTTAATATTTATACAGTTTCAACTATTTTTAGGGATAATGAAAATTCTTGGTTTAAGAAACCTACCATCATCGGGGATAATGATGATGATGATGACGATGACTATGATGATAATATCATGGTTTTTGATGAATATAGGTAATTATAGTTGAATAGTTGTAAAATCTTTTCTTTTGATTGTATGTGTTGTAAAAAATTTTCTATTTTTAAGTGATAATAAAAAAATAAAAATGAAAAGAGACAAATATTTATATTTTTACTTTCTTCATTTATGAAGTGTTACTACTGTAAATGGTTAAGAGATTTAAAAACTTAACACCCCTGATTTGGATCAGGATGATGAAACAAGTGGATTGATACCATCAGACGCAGATGATCCTGTTTACATTATCAGTAAACTTGAAAATCATTAAGTCCTTTGAACATTTTCAGAGTTATTAAAAACAGATCCTTCTAATAATACTGCATTATTTTGAAATAAAAACAAATTTTGAAATGATTTACAATAGGGATAAGCAAATGAGTGGAAGAAGAATGGGTCTTCAATGGATTTTAAAATATAAGAGGATTTTTGAATAGTTTCCTGTTTGCATCAGACTTTTTCTTTTCCTTGTTATAATTGACTATTTGTTGTTTGTTTGTTTGTTTTCTTTTTGTTAATTTTTTTTTAAATGATTTTATTTGATTTTTTAATATAGCTGATCTTTTCAGACATAAAAGTCCTTTTGGTTTCAATGTTTTCTCTGGGAGTATGCAAGACATGCATACTTACTTCCATCAACAAATGAATGAAATAATTAGAAATTTTGAAAGCTCTTGGTTTAATAATCCAGGTAGTAAGTATGTTTAGTATACTAAAATGTACAATTAAAGCATTGTTTTAAACATTTGAAACCTATCAATTAAATAATGGTAATATTGTAATACAGACCTTCACCCTGTACCTTATTAATACTAATTACAATTTGAACTTAATTTTAGTGGGAAACCTTTTTGACACTATAGATAATGGTAATGCAATTATTAACCCTGAAGTAAATGAAACTGAAAGTCCAAGGAACAAATTTCTGAAACCATCTCATGAACAACAAAGAAAAGATGCCTGGTCTCAGAATGGGAATGACTCACAAGCCATGTTAGTCTTATTTTATGTTAATACTGCATATTCTTTAATAAATAAATTATTTCAAATGTCTTATTAAATCATTGAATGAGATAATCCTGAACTTTTATTAAATTTTTCTGATTTTTTTTTCAGTCAGATTCCTCAAGATAGGAACCAAGGTTTTGGTGGTTTCTTTAATAGTGATGCATTGGATATCCATAAATTTTTTGAACAGCAGATTGATGATATCATGAAACGATTTTCTTCTTCATCGTTATTTCACTTTGATGAAGGTACTTATACATAAAAGATGATTGAAAATTATGAAACTTATCTTCCTTACTCAATTCCTTACAATGCTTCGCCATATGCCTCTATCCTTAGCCTTCCGTTTCCATGCTGCAACGCCGAGGATCCCTAGATCTTCTTCAAGGTCCTGTAGCCATTATCTTCTTGGTTGGCCAACTCTTTTCTTTTTGTCAATTATAGAGCCACGCAAAAGTTTGCTCGGCATTCTTATGATATTACCCAACCATTCCAAACAATGTATTTTAATAAAATTGACCACATTCCTTACTCTATTGTTTTTGGTTAATTTACTGGCATCAGCTTTTGTATATAGAAAATTGGTATCAAGAAGCGATGATTCAAAGTAAATTTCTAGAAACTTATTGATACCTCTGACATTGGCAATATTTTTTAACGTAATTTTGTAATTATCGTATATTAATTCTTCTTCCTAATGATAGAAATAAATTATTATATTCATTCTTTCTTAAACACCGTTAATTCTAAAGGAAATCCTGAGTTTTACATATTCTAATGTCATCCATAATGGGTCAAAAATTAAACAACTTTAACATTAAACAACGTGTTAAATTAATAAAAATATATATAATTAGAGAATATAGAGGAGTATGAAACTACTTACAATGTTACTGGTGGATATGGTATCGACTAGCTAAATTCTAATGTACATATATAACAGTTATATTCACTTGGTGACTTTTTATACTTATGGGAAACGATAATATCAACCCACAATGACTTTTTGTTGACTGCAAAAAATTGCTTTTTAAAAAAAAAGAAGACTTTTACCTCCAAGCAAACGATTTTATTGTATTCTAGCAATTTTTTTTTTTAATTGATATAATTTCCTAAGCTGTTCTTAGCTAGACTTAATAAATCAGAGGTCTTCTAAATATATATTTGTTTTTCTTTTTCAAATTATTTTCTCATGCGTAGGTTGATACCATGTTCATTATACATTTATAATTTTATTTAAAGGTATCATTGAAAGATTTGCTATAGTATTTAAGCATTTATTTCTATACCTTATTTATATATTTTCTTATTCATAAATTAATCATTGTTTACAATTGTGGAAAATTTTAATATTGTTTGAGTTATGTTATTAAAATATTAGGAATAATTGCTTTAGTAGGTTCTCATTCTCATGTAATATTTTCCTTTACAAGATTAGAGAGCCAGAACGAATTTGAAGATGATCTTTGTTTAAATGTTTGTAATTTTTTGGCATCAGGTGACACCTTTGGACTCCCAGATGAGAACCCAGGAAGGATAGAGGAATTTGTTCATCCCAGAAATAAGTTCTTGAAACCATCTTATGAACATCCCCAAGGTTTCAAAGCAGATTCCGACATTGATAATGAGTAAGATCATCAATTCACATAAATGCTTTAGTACATTAGATTCAAAGGAGGGAGGATCATTCAAAACTAAACATGTCCACTTTCAGTCTAATTTTATTTTTATTTTTCTGATAAAGCCTTGTGAGCTGCACACACTACTATTCTTTTTTTTTGCTATTAGACGTCTATGAAGGATTTAAATTATGAGGGTGAATCAAATATTAACGGTAATTTTCAAAATTATATTTATTGAATAATATTATACAGAAACTATACCTTCAACATTTTTCAATGTAGTCTCCTGCATTATCTACACACTTCTGCCACCGATTTAGAAGCTTGAATATTCCCTGTCATAAAAAGACTGAGGGCGAGTTTTTAACCATTCGCGCACGTGCTTTTCGACGTCTTCATTGTTTTCAAATCGTTTTCCTCCAAGTGATTCTTTCAGGGGCGCAAACAAAAAATAGTCACAAGGGGACAGGTCTGGACTGTAAGGAGGGTGTTCGAGAGTTTCCCAGCCCATTTCTTCCAATTTATCCCTTGTCAACAATGCGGTGTGAGGCCTTGCGTTGTCATGGAGAAGGATGACATCTCTAATGGGCACACCTCGTCTTTTGTTCCGGTAACTGGTTTTTGCTGACTGTAGCACCTGGCAGTAGTAAGCCGCATTCACTGTTCGTTGATCGTGAAGAAAATCAATGAGTAGAACTCCCCTTGAGTAAAAAAAAATTGTTGCAAGAACTTTTCCGGCTGAGAGACGAGTTTTGGCTTTCACTGGGCAGCCTTCATCCTTCCTTCGCCACTCCTTACTTGCCATTTTCGATTCGGGGGTGTAATGGTGGACCCACGTCTCATCACATGTGACGATGCGCCTCAAAAAATCTTGGAGGAAAACGATTTGAAAACAATGAAGACGTTGAAAAGCACGTGCCCGAATGGTTAAAAACTCGCCCTCAGTCTTTTTATGAACAGGGAATATTCAAGCTTCCAAATCGGTGGCAGAAGTGTGTAGATAATGCAGGAGACTACATTGAAAAATGTTGAAGGTATAGTTTCTGTATAATATTATTCAATAAATATAATTTTGAAAATTACCATTTATATTTGATTCACCCTCGTATATAACTTTTTTGGATTTAACAGCTGGGGGTGGAGTGGTGGTTTTTTGCTCTTTTTAAAACATTTTCTGAAGTAGACACGTTTAGTTTTGAAAGAACTCTCCTTAATGATCTATATTAATTTTCATATGTTACCAATGCATATTTTTTTATAATTTATGTTTCTTATTTTATTATAAATATAGATCTTATGCTCCAAAAGTGTTTGGAAATCTGTTAGACAAAGAACCTGTCCAACCTTCCTCTAGTTCATTCATTTCAAAGAGCATGATGACTACTCTTCAAAGGAAAATGCTCCCAAATGGGGTAAGGTTTTTCATTTATTTATTTTTTTAAACCTAATTTACTTTATTTGTTATGTGATAATGAATATATTTTTTTTAATGATTATTTTAGCTCCATATACTCATTGTATATAAATAATTATATACCTTGTTGCAACCAATGCACTTTTTTTCTGATTGTCTCTAGACCTTACCTTGATTCAATACTAAGTTACTAACTTTCATCTCTTTGCTTTTTGCTTCTCTGTTAAAAACCTTCTCATTATCTATCATCGACCAAACCTTATACTAGAAGAAGCTTCACATTTCCCTCGCCCACTTCCTTGCCCAACCCTTCTTTAGAGTCCTAGTACCCTCCATGATTTCCTCCACTTCGCCTATGGTTTTATGATATAGGCCTCTCACTCACTGGGACTTAATAACAGACTGAAGAAAATTATGAATAACTACACTAGATTAATGTTTGCTTTCCCAAGGCATTCTTGTGTTTCTACTTCATATTAAATTAAGGAGGCAGCGGTTCCCTTATCTATTAAAAAAAATTTTCTATGCTTATTCGTTTACCATTAATCAACAATAATATTATGCTTCCTATAACTATGGGGTTTAATTAAACATTAGCTAGACTGATTTTCTTAAAAAATCCTCAGAGCTTCTGAAACACATAAATGTTTTTAATTATTCCTATGAATAGATACAATAGATGTTCCTGAATACTTTTCTTTAACTTAATTACTTACAAATGATTTTATTTTATATGTTAGGGTATTGAAGAAAAGCGAAAGTCAATTAAAGATGGAAAAGAAGAAGTTACAGTGTCTCGTCAGTTAGGTGACCGTAGACATTTAATTACTACAATTAAAATGCCAGATGGATCGACAACAAAAAGTGAAGAATTCATTAACTTTGATGAAGGTAATATGTGACAGATTTTCAATACAGTTTAAAAAATTAAAATCTATCCATGAATAGATTTGATTAGAATAGATTCTTGTTGTAAATATTAAAGTAATAAGAATAATTAATTTTTAAGAGCTAATTGCCCATACATATTTTGAAATTTGCTTACATAACTCTTAATACCACATACTTTTATTTTTTGACCTCGTCCTCTTCTTGATATAAACATGAAACTTAATGTGAAATGTAAAGTACTTTATATAACCAACATTGTTATAAACCTCACTAGCAGTTATCCTTTGTACACTTGTTATAAAAAGTTTTCAGAAGAAACCAGTAACTCCAATATCATAACTTCCAGTCTAAACAAGTTTAATATCACAAACCTCAACTAGAAGAACCTCTTAGTAACAAGGCAATATTCCAAATCCCCTTCAGAGTCTTGCTATCAAGTGTCTACTGTATTTTGATTAAAAGAAATGAATGCTCAACTATTGAAGTATCTACATTAATAGTTAGTTAATATCTTAAAATTCTGAACAGATATTTTGGATTACAACCTTTCAATTTGTTTTGTAAAATTACGCCAACTTCTTTCTGAATTATCCAATTTATTCTAAGCTTCATTCTTAGAAAATTTGCAAAGAAAACCACTCCCTATGAATGTGTTTTCTTTATATAATGAATTTTTAAAAATTTATATTAACAGTTTTTGATTTTTTTTCAGGTCAGTTGGGAGATTTCTACAAATCTTGGAACAAAATGTAGAACAATTCACACACTGCTTACATTGTAACATATGAAAATTGTTTGTTATACCTTCTAGAATGTAGGAATTATATTTCTTATTGATCTGATCTTCAAGTCTAAAGAGTATAGTAATAGTCAACCAATATTTTTAGATTCTACCATTATAAATTGTATTTATAATTGAAGCTTAATATAAGGAGCTTCATTTGAGTTGTATATTTGTAAAATTGTATATAAAATTGTAAAATATTAATAAATTATTGTTTATTTAATAGCAGTAATATAATTAAAAATCCAATTAAATCCTATAAAACCCCATTTAAATTTGTCTAGCTGGAGAGAGAAGACTTCTTCAAAGGGCACCACCATACACAGTTAACTAGTTGTACCGTGACCTTCACTACGGACTTTGTTTCTTCAAAATTTGTGCTCGGTGAGACTTTTTCTCGCCCTGTGACTGCTCGTGTTACAGTTTTTGTTCAAACGATAGACGTGAAGTTTTAGACTATAAATTGTCATCTCGCTCAAGAATATTGAATTGGCATTCACTATTATAGAGATAAATTGTATTTTCTTATTTTCAAAGTTGTAGGATCTTATTTCTTTCTTTTTTTTCTCTCTCTTTTCATAGAAACTGTATCCCAATATCCTGAGAGCTAGCCTTTGCATAATGAAATAAATCCCATTAATTGTAATGACTTAAACCGTATTGATGAAAAAATCGTGTTTTTTAAATTTTAGTTCCTAATATTTGATCATCTTTCTTTTTTTGTTTTTGTTCGTGAATTCTGTTATTGATTTGAAATTTTTGAAAAATGTTTTTATTTTTAACTGTATTGTAATAATTTAATTGAATATAATACTTTTTTTTTTTTTAAATTATTTTATGATTTGCTTATTTGTTTTCCCTTAAAACATCTTATTAATTTTATTTGGTGTATTAATTATTATTTTATGTTGTACTTGCAAGAAATTGGTATTCTCTTTGAAAAAGCCAAAAGTTTGGTTGTGAGAGAAAATGTCATGTGCGAGTTCTCACCTCTCTCTAACTCTTGCGAGTTCTCCCGGGTTAATAAACTGTTATATTTTAATATAACAGTCAATTGCTGATCATCATACACAACATTTGTTAAGTGATTTTAAACAAACTGCCATCCAAGATTTTTAGAATAGTTGTGTTATTTATTTCTTTGAAAAGATTTTTACTAGCCTGCTTATCCTCACACGATTTAGGGTCGGAGAAATTGATTTTCATCACTATGGATATTAGTATTGATCATGCCTTGCATATGTTAAAAATGAAAGACTATTTTTAAATATATTATTGTTCATTTTATTTATTTATTGTTTAACTCTACGGCCCTGGATGGGCCTTGGCCTCACTCAGAAGAGATGACCATTGGAGTTTATCCATAGCTTTTCTTCACCATCTTCTTATTCCAAGATTTTTCAGGTCCACCTCCCCATTATCCTGCCACCTTATTCTAGGCCTTCCTCTTAATCTGGTATCATCTAGTTTGTCATTCATCATCCTCTCAGGCAGCCAGCCTCTCATCCGGCATTCGTTGGACATGTCCCAGCCGCCGCAACCTTCCTTCTTTGATGACCGCCACTATATTCGGTTCCCCGAATAGCTCTTCCAATTCTTTGTTCCTCTTTATCCTCCAATTTCCATGGTTCTTTACTGGGCCGAAAATTCTTCTGAGAACTTTCCTTTCCCAAACTTTAAGTATTGTCTCGTTCCTTTTGTTAGTGTCCAGCACTCACTTCCATACACTACCACAGGCCTTATGACTGTACTATTGTTCATTAAGCTTACTAAATGTTTAATTTCTTCTTACATTAAAATATATTAATTCCTGTCGTTATAATTCCATAGAATTTAATAAAATTTGGTCACTTACAATTTTTTGTTGAACTGTATGTTTCATGTTACAACTTTGTTGACTAAGCTCCATGTTAAAGCCCACCATAATAATAAAAGAATAATATTTCCTGATTTGTCTTACTAGATGAATCATCTAAGATCTAGTGAAAAAAAAAAGAGCATAGAAACACTTTAAAAATACTATTCTTCCTTGGTAATTATTGAGGTCTGATTAGTAACTTAGCTGATTTAAGATCTTTGATGAGTCCTATACCACTATTTTACTAATAAATAATTTTATAATTTACATGTGCAAGAGATTAGGTGGCAATTTAAATTTAAAGTAAATGAATAAATTTTAATTAAGAGGATAAACTGTTGATAAGATGCAGACAATTTAAAGTGAAGAATTCACAATTATAATATTATAATTCACAATTTAAAGTAAATTGTAATTTCATGCTCTCAAGGTTATTACCCTCCTTGAAACGGAGAAAAAAAAAGTTTTTTTTCTTTTCGATGATAATTTAATTATTAATTAGGTGATGATAATTCAAAATATGCCAATTTTTTGTAATAAAAAATCTATGAGATAAGTTTATATATTATCCAAAAAATAATGATTTCATAATGTTAGATTTTTAACTAAATCCACCCTTAAATTGACATGTTTTGGTAAAAGAACAATGTAGATTTCATTTTTTTAAAAACTAAAGATAAAAAAATAAGAAATAAAATGAGAATATTACTGTGTCTTATTTTTTTCTCAGTTCCTAGGGAATATTATACTAAACGAAAAAATAAATTTAGACTTTTTTCTTGAGTTTGAAAAAATGTCTTGATATTAAAGACATTTTTTTAAACTCCAGAAAAGCGACAGAGAATCTACGTTGATAAAGATATGGAGAAAGAACAGGCTGTGTTTCAACCAGGTAGGCAAGCTCAGAACATCTTTTCCCTCCAAATGGTGGTAGTAATGCTTGGAGTCAGGGTCGTAAAGTTTACCTTCGTTTCCTAGTTCTGAAATCAACTTTTGACTCAATGCCCCAGCAAGAAATATGGGACCTTCTAATGCACAAAAGGGTTCCTCCAAATTTAATAAATGCAATCAAATCTGTATACAAAGATGCAAAAGGAATAGTTTGCCTAAATGATATGAAATCTGATTCCTTTGAGTTAGGCAAGGTTGTTAAACAGGAAGACTGCCTGAGCCCACTTCTTTTCAATATTGTAATGGATGAAGTGTAGAAAATATGGAAAAGGAAGACTCCTTGGGCCACTGTAGGGTTGTAAGGAAGGCCAATGGCGTGTTCTACCAGATATCTAATGTTTTACTAGCCAAGCAAGAAGTAACCATAGACGCCAAATTGAGACTCTTCAAGTCAGTGTTTCTCCTAGTGCTTTTATATGGATCTGAAAGCTGAACAATTCTTATTAGTAAGATAACTGGTGCCTAAATGAGTTGTTAGTAAAATCAGGCGAGACAGTGTGGAATGAGACCATTCAGGAAATGTTATAAGTGAGACCAGCCAAATACATTCTTCAGGGAAAACAGCTTTAGTGGTTTGGTCAGCAGAATGGACGATAAACGGAAAGCCAGGTGGCTATTGGAAGCATGACCAAGGAGGCAAAGACCAAAGGCTTACCTACAATAGTTATATAGAGAGGATAGGAAGCGAAAAGGGATGCTCTCTGACAGAAATTAAGAGAATGGCTCAGAATCGAAAAGAATACAGGAGATGGTGTAAGCTACGCCTAGATAGAAAAAGAAGAAAAAATGAAATCTACATTGTTCTTTCATCATAACATGTCAATTTAATGTTAGATTAAGTGAAAAATCTAACATTACGAAATCACTATTTTTTGGCAAACAAATATTTATATCATTGAGTAAACTAAACAATTTTAATACAAAAAAATGATGGAAGATTTTGATTCATCATCAACTAATCAATAATTAAATTATCATTAAAAAACAGAAATTGGTTTTTGTCATATAAATCAAATAATAATGTTTTAGAACAAAAAGATAAAACAAATTTTTTTTAAATTTGTTTATTTATATAAATATTAACATTTTAAAAAATAAATAATACATTTCAAAGTAAAGTTTTACATATCTCAACCATGATTTTTTTAAAAGAATTCTTTGATAAAGAAAACTTATCTTTATATTATTGTAAGAGGTCAGTTTCAAAAACAGTGATCTACTTTGATAAAATCTGATATATTTTACAAATGAGTATATATTTTAACAATTATGTTACGGAAGCTTATAAAAAAATATAATTAACACAAGTCTATTCTGGTCTCCTCTCCTGCAGTACGTCTTTTAATATTGAGCCAGGATTTCTCCCAACAGGAAAATGGGGAAGCACTGGAACTTCTTGAGTAAGCAATGAACTCTTCCTCGACTGCAACATCATTTCTATTATCACTCACATTTCATAAACAATTTAAAACTATAATATTTTGAATTCATTAACTTACCGATGGAGGTTCAGAGGGAATAGAGAGAGGTAGTATAACTTCAGTTCGGGGTTGAGATTCAGCCTGCAAGAATCTGATGAATGCTTCCGACAGGGACTAATAACAGTAGAAATAATACTTTAGGTAAAATTATTAAACGTAAATAGTAATTTAAAATTATAATTACATTAAAAAATTTAAGTGATTAGGAATAATTTATGATTTTTAGTACGGTAGTTAACAACAAGCATTTCAACATTAATTTGTGATTATATTTAATTTATAATTTTCAATAATTAGATTGATCATTATCTTATTTAAATATTATTATTCACAATTTTATTAAATGAATAAAGTTATTATATTCACAAGTTAGTTTTTTACATGTTGATAAATATTACAACCTGCTGTCGTCCTCCAGGTTCCAATCCAACTTTCTGCCTTTCTTCCTTACTTAGGGATAAAACTTGTCCAAGGACTCCAAGGACTTGAGACTTAAGTTCTGCTGGTGAGGTCACATAACCAACAATTAAATTTTTGACCAACTGCCTGAAAAGAAATTAAAAATACTTATGAAAGCAAAAAAAAAAAATAGGCTAGATAAAATAAAGTATAGAAGATACAAATCATATGGTTATATAGTATACAAAACGGAATGTTTATATATCACAAAGCACTAATATTTTTAGTTTGATTCCCATTTCGCACGTTTTTCAAAAGTAGCACAACTCAAAAATCTTTATTTTAGATTTATCTTCATGTTCAAGTTCAATAGTCTTCTATGAAATATCGAAAATGTATTGAATTAACTCCAAATCATACCTGATACATACATCTCTCTCACAGTTGGGATTAAAAGATAATTCAGGTACACTTTTGATATTATACAAAGGACTGTGAGAATTTTACATTTTTTTAAATCCAGGTTTTAGAGTTGTATCTCTTTAGAAATACATGTGTAATTTATAATCCTTGGTCATGATTCATACACTAAGCTCAAATACATTATTGAGGTTATTTCAAAGCTAATCAAAATTGACCTCCATATTCTTTTAATCGACTACTGTCAGGCTTTTGATACTGTCAATAGAGTGAAAATTAGTGAAGCCCTAACAGAATTCAATATTCCCCACAAATTGACAAGGCCAATTAATATACTGCTGAATGATAGTCGAGGTAAGGTTGCTGTTAGCAGAAGATTAAGCCAGGATTTCACTGTTTTTACAGGAGTTAGGTAAGACCCTGTCTGCTACCCTCTTTAACCTGGCCCATCATAATGTAATTAAAAAGCTTGATATCTCAGGAAGAATTTAACTCTCATCTAGCCAGTTATGTGCTTATGCAGATAATATTTTCCTGATAACATGTAATATTTTATTGCTCAAAGAGTCTTTTAGTACACTGAATGAAGAAAGTAAAGAAATGGGCCTCTGGATAAACGAATGTAAAACTAAATACATGAACTTTAGTTCAGACTGAGGGAGTACTAATATGGAGATTGATGATTATTCATTTGAAAAAGTAAATAGTTTTACATATTTGGGCTCAGAACTGAACGATGAAAATAACCAAATTAATGAGGTGGACAGAAGAATAAAGGCATCCAACTGGGCATATTTTGCAAACCTGAAATTCTTTAAAAGTTAAATACTGTCCAGGATTACTAAAATCATCATTTACTTTACAAAATATTGGTTAGACCAATCCTGATCCGCAGAGCTGAGAAATGGACCCTTACTGCCATGATGACCAATAGCCTGATGGTGTTTGAAAGGAAACTCCTACGAAAGATATATGGCCCTGTCTTTAAAGTTGACTCCAATACATGGAGAATCTAGATTAACGAAGAACTGTACTCCCTATATAAGGAAGCCAATATGGTACAGTTTATTAAAGCTTGCTGCACAGAATGGCTAGTCCAAGTAATAACAATGTCTCAAGACAAAATTCCAAATAAACTATTGCAAGGAAATATATTTGGCAAAAGAAGAGTAACCCGACCAAGAAGATGATAGTTGCAGGATCGGAAGGAGGATTTGGGCTTATGGGAGTCAGTAGATGGAGAACGAAGGCAAGAGACAGAGAAGTGTAGAACAACATTGTGAAGGAAGCCAAGACCCATCCTGGGTTGCAGAGCTACTTAGTAAAGTAAAAAAAAAAAAAAAAAAAAAAGCTAATCATCTTGCGTTTTGTATAACTAGAGACCTGGCCGATAATAATGAGGTTTGAGATAAGTGACCAACCATACCTTGGCTCTCCTAATTTCTATAATTCTGTTATCCAATTTAGCATCTTTAGTTACGCAAAACACATTATAAGTATAATTTTTTCAAGTCATTCAAATTTCTATACAAAAAAGCTAACACTAATTTTATGAAATTCATTAAATGACGTAGTTCATAAAGTTAAGCATGTCAACATACCTATCAACTTTGGTGTCACCGCTGAGGTCATTTACTTTTTCCTCTTTTGCTTTAAGTTTCTCAGTCAACTCAGCAACTGCTCACAAAATTTATTATTATTGATAAACAAAAAATCAAAAATACATGCAATCTTGAATATAAGAGATTATTAGATAATTTCAATTTTCATCAAAACTAATGACCAAAGCCTCGATTGGCGTGAAAGCTATAATATTACATCACAAAATTATTCTAACTCATAACACCTTAACTTATACATACACATGTAAATTAAATATGTCACTCTAATTAGAAAACCTTGCAACTCCAGAGCAAGCAAATTTCGAAGAACATACAATAACCTGTTTATTTTTGTTTGGTTTTTTGGCCTTCTTCATGTTTATATTAAAAAAAAGAAAAGAAAAAAACAGTTTTTTTTTTTTTTGTGCTATATTCATTTTGTTGTTGAATATTGAATGTCAAATTGTGATTGATAAGTATACTGTGTATGTAGCAACCCATTTAAAAATGGGCAGTACCACTTAATCTCTCTCTTTAAATCTTAATTTTCTTGAAAGTTTTAAAATTATTGTAATGCACGTACATTTTAAAAATTAACTAAAAAAACTCATAAATATATGTAGTAAATATGTATTCATGTAGTAAGAGGAGTGAAGGTAGGCCCCTTATGAACTATGACATGCATTACAGATCGAAAACATGCATTTTCATATTTGAGAAGTCCAAATCTTTATTCTTATAAAAGTTACAAATATTCCTCTCCAAATAGTACTATAGCTACACAACATTCAGTAAGCCAGTCAAAAAAAATCTTTTTTATTTAATTTTATTATTTTCAAATAAATGATGCGTTCTATTTACAATAAACAAAACAAAACATTATAGACTGTTGTTTTAACATTAAAAATAATAGAGCTTAATAATTTCAGAGTAAATATTATTTTTGAAACAACAAACTGTTCAAATTTAAGACAGATAATTCAAAACAAGCCTACAAAAATTGTAGCATGCAAAATAAAAAATAGCAAAAAAAAAAAAAATCTTACATATCCATTCGTGAAGATGATGCAGGCTGAAGAAACGCAAAACTGGGTTCAAGTATTAACCAGGTACTGGCTGAGATAAAACTATAATGCCAGCACCTGATGTAATACTCAAACTCAAGGGTTGCATCAACACTTGAAAAGGATTCTGCTAATTCTAATAAGTCTAAATGTTCACAATACTTATAGGCAGGTTGTTGGCTACATTATCAAAATGCTAGAATTAAGCAGTAGGAAAAACTGGTTGCCTGGAAATAATTGCAGGTTCAGGATCGCAAAGTAAAAAAAAAAAAAAAAAAAAAAAAAAAAAAAAAAAAAAAAAAAAAAAAAAAAAAAAAAAAAAAAAAAAAAAAAAAAAAAAAAAAAAAAAAAAAAAAAAAAAAAAAAAAAAAAAAAAAAAAAAAAAACTTTATGAATATAAATGGGCTACATTAAAATTCCCTTTCGAAGAAAAATTACTAACTAGACTACCTCTAAATTTTAGTGGATGCACTAAATATTTATTTAGTTGATAAATGGCAAAAGTGACATTTACCAAGGCTTTTTATTAGCAATCATACAGTTTGTGGTTTTCAGGTCATAAATAGAGGAGCAAAGATCTTGACTTGTTCAGCACAGGAATTGAGCATTGTCTTAAAATCATATTAAAATAATTAACTTTACAAGAGTAGATAAGGGAAATACCTAAGTGATGTGAATTAAAACATATATATTACATTCCATTGCAATAATTATCTTTAGCAGTTTTTGATTTAGGAGGAATCTATTTTTCCAGCTTTTTCAATTAACTGATCTTGATTAGGGGTTCAGCAACAATGGTTGATCTATATATTTAAAACCTTTCTTGCAGGTTCTTGAGCAATATTTATTAGATAAAGTAAGTTTTTCTCCATTTAAGATTTAAACATGTTTGCTATCAACATCAAAAGTTTTTTTTTATAACATTTGTTTTCAAGACTACGCAGAGCAGCAGGAAAAACTAAGTGTAACTTTATTAGGAATGAAAGGATCAGAGAACGATTAGAGGTGCCTCCATTAAAGGCAATAATCAAAAACAGACAACTTAAATTGTTTGGACATGTCTGTAAGAAGTAAGAGAACCCAGAAGGACCATGGAAGCAAGACCTACAAATAGAAGACAACGAGGCCGCCCAAGGATCTCCTATCAGGAATACATCCAGAGGATTGGGGGCAAAAGGAACCAAACCCCCGCCGAAATGAAGTTTCTGTGCCGGGACCGAGAGGATTGGCAGCTTTAGATTGAAGTCCCTCTACGCCAGTAATGCCTCCAAGAGGAAGAGAAAGAAAAGTTTTCAAGACTAAAAGCTTTCTCGGATTTTTTTATTTTTTGACTAATCAATTATTACCATCACAAATGAAAAATCCTGCATTAGTTTTCAGACAACCTTTAGAAAGTACTCAACTCATTCAATTTAATGCGGAAAATGATTAATTGCAAAAGAGCATTTAAAGCTGGAAGATTAACACAGATTAAATACTCAGATGAAAAAGTAAGCTGAGCATTAAATCAAAAATATTTCCAAATTATAAGCTGAGTTTAGATTTCAATAACAATTACAGAATAATTCCTTTAACTTAAAAAAAAATCATTTTTTCCAATGCTTAAGAATAATAGTAATATAAATATAGGAATTGCTAATTTATTTTTCCTTCATAACCAAAGCCTGCATATAAATATAGATACAATGAAGTATTTTTTAAAACACATGCATCTCAAAAGAAAAATCAAGATCAACAGCCATGCATTGATTTGCTGGCATTAAATAATAAGGTATATATAACTATAATGATAATAAGTAAACATCACAATGAACTATATGCTATATGTTACAAGTTTGTATATAATTCTACTAAAAAAGTTTGAAGAACTACATAATAAAGTAGTTGTTTGAAAATTTACCAAATACTTCTAAAATATTCATTATAATTTACTTTTATAAATATAAGTATTGTTATTAATTGTTTAAAACTTTTTTTTAAAACTATGTACAGTTAATGAAGTTGAAGAATAGCATTTCTAGAAAAGATATCAAGCAATCAGTCCTATATCTAATAAAGAACCTTTCAATTTTTAAATTTTTGAGAACATCTACAACAAATTTTGAAATTTAAATTTAAATTAGAATGAAACTTAAAGAATAGATAAATATATACTTGCGACTGAATATTTTAACAAATTATAATATTCTGGATATGCAGTTTTTAAAAATATTCAAGAAGTATGCAGGTTTATAAAATTTTAAAAAATTCAATCCAAATATGTAAAAATCTACACTTCATGCTAAAGAAATAAAAAAAAACATTCCATTTGCTATTCGTATACAATAAAATAATAAACTAACAGCAAATTTTATAAAATAAAATTTATTCATGCTTTGAATAATATCATATTGTTTAACAACAATATCAGGCTGTTTAACAAAAATAAAATGATACATAAATATTATTTCAAATTTCTGGAAGCAAACTCCCTCATATTTTGACAGGAAAAGATTTTTATTAATTTACAAAATTATCTCTCACCCTCCTAATAATTAACTGAAACATCCTAGCTGCTTTCTGCTGATGAGTATAGATTATGACAAATTGGGAATTATCAAAGAAAATACAATTAATTTAATACTCAAAAATATTATTATTACCCTTGATATTGATTATAAATCTGAACAGCTGCTTGATACTTAAATGTAACTTAAACATTTCAATAGTTTTGAGTGATAAATTAATTATTAGAGGAGATTGATTAATGAAGGAGTTTACTAAAAGTGAAATATCAATGATAAAAATTATAAAATCTACAACAGCTAACATAACTTTCATGTCATAATAAAGAATAATAGAACGAATAAAAATGAGGTGCAGCAATGCAGTTATAGAGAGAGTCAATGAAGACCCATGCGGTAGTCTGAGACTTACAATTTCCTCTCACAGTTACCGCATGAGATTACACTGGCCCTCTCTGGTTTCAACTTAGAAACAGTCCCATTAAAAAAATATATATATTTTTTTATAGAAGTACAATTTTGAAGCAACTTATTCAAATATAAATATGTTAATTTTGGTTATTATTGGAACATTGCAACTCAAAGCCTTTGGTCTCTTAAATAGCTGTTAACAACTAAACAGCAAACTTTTCATTTATTCAGGTATCACCAGGGCTGAAGAACATATAAATAAAAAACAACTAGATATTATACAACTTAATACAAACTGTTACGTTAATCTTCTTATTATGAGTCTAGGCTGTTAAAGTAAAATATGCAATTTTTAGCATGCATTAGCGTTATTTTCTTTTCTTCAATTCTGATGATGCCTAAATTTACAGAATTTTTACTAGCTAGTTATTGATAGCTATTCAAAAATGTTAAGGCATTTTGTAAAAAAACTTCCAATAATAATTTCTTTCTTTTCTTAGTTCATTATTTTGATAGTGAGTTGATTTTTTTAAATAGGCTGAATATCTTTTAAATTATAATGAAAACAATTCAAAGGTTATCAGATACTAAGATGAAAGGCATTTCATCGATTTGCTTACTTCAATTATTTCTGCTTGAATCGCATTTTTCCTTTTAACATTGTGGACTGTAGATACTAAACTACTCAATATATTGATATTTAATCCCTGAAATATCTATATCTTCAAACTTATCACGACTTCTACTAATTATATATATTTTTTTATTGTTATTAATTAGTACACCAATTTATTTACCGGATTTTAAGAGCATTGTTGTTCTAAATTTAATAAATTCCTCATCCTTACCCTCGTAAGTTCCAAATCATCAAAGTAACCCAGAACCAGTATTTTATCATCCATTTTTATACCTTTTCCGGTATGCATTATCTTCCCAATGATGTATTCTAGTGCTAAATTAAATAATACCGAAGAAAGAGAGTCTCACTGTTTTAAACCAGAAAAAACCTCATCTTTCCGGATTTATCTATCAAACTGATTCGGACTCTATTAAATGTTTTGGACATGTAAATCTTTACTAAACCAGTTTCTTTGTTATTCCTTTTCAGGGTAGTGTACTATAGAGCACCATAAATTGATAGACTGTTTGGAGGGGCCCCATCATTCAAAAACTTGAAATGAGTTTCAAAAAAAAAAAAATTAAAAGGTTTATTCATTTTTAAAGCAATGAAAGAGAGAGTAAATAAAAAAAACAAACAAACAGTTAACTTAATTTTTTTAAAAAATATTCATGCTTGCCCTGAAAAGAGTTATTACCAGCTCAATCAAAATATCTAACAGTTTCTGGCAGTTTATCGAATGTAATCCCTATGGAAATCAATACAAAGCTGAACTACACCGTAATGAACCGGAAGTAGAAAGAGAAAGTAGGAGGTTGAAAGTATGAAAAATTATTAAACATTATAATTTTCTTTTTATTTACTTGGGCTTCATAAAACCACTTAAATGTTTATTCTTATACAAGATAAGTTGCCTCAAAGTTGAGAAATTTATATCATGTAATACCATTAAATAATGATATTAATTAAACAGTAAAGGGACAAAATTATTGTGCTGATTTGAAGTGCGATGAATGCAGCATTCGAAGGGAAGCAGGACAACCAGCCTCATACCAGCAAGCAACCTGGGCAGAACTCATGCAGGCTCAGAATTACCAGCTGATATTTGACTGGTAGCCAGCATAAACTGTGATTCCTCCAAACTAATAATTTTTGTTATGTTTAAGTTTTTATTCCATGCATCAGTAGAAAGTAATAATTATACTGTTATATAAATGAATATTAAGGATCATTTACAATTCTCATTACATTATATGAATCTCCAACTTCAAATTACATGAATATAAAATCTAATAATATATTACCACCTGTTAGAATTTGAAATGAATGTATTATTGGAATAGAAAATTGGTTTTAATTTAATAATAAAAATTAATACAATAAAAAATGATATATATTTTTTTCAATAAAGAAAAATTGAGCTTGTTTTTGTTCTTTATTAATTACAAGTAGAAGAATTTTATTAATATTGGGTTATCCAGAAATAATGCAGGATTTCATGTTTTCATCATACTGTTCATGTTTGAAGGATTATTTCTTTGTACTGATGTCTTTGTTTATTAATCCTCTTCTAAATATTAAAGTATGTTTGCATCTGTATCATGTCACTGCTTGGATATATTCCAGTTTGTACTATGATATCAAAGCCTGATTTTCAACTAATTTCGTTTTATGCATTTAAAGTCGGTCGGAACATGGTTCTAACAGCCAGAAACATTAACAGATGATGGCAGTGTAAGGGCCAGGACCATTAAACAGTGGTTTAAACAATTTTGGGAGGTAAATTTTACCCTTGGAGACAAGGAAAGATCAAGGAAGGACTCCATCCTTTAATGAAGGTGTTCTGAAAGCTTTTGTTAAAGAAAAATGAAGTAAAAAATTCAAGAACTTGCAGAGAATCTCTGTCATCAAATTTACTATCGCCGACCAATTCAAGGCAATCGGAAAGGTAAAAAAGCTCAAAACTTGGGTATCTCATGCATTAACTGACTGCCAAAAAAATCACTGTTATGAAGTTTCCACTGAACTCCTTTGCCGAAAAAGAAACAAAGCTTTTCAAGACAGAATAGTCATTTGTGATGAAAAGTGGATTCTCTGAGATAATGCTAAACATTTTGGATTGTGGTTTAACAAAGGAGAAGCAGTACAAATTTTTCCAAAGCCCTCACCTCATTAAAAGAAGGAAATAGTTACTGTTTGGTGGGCTTTATTTGTGCTGATTCACTACAGCTTCTTGAATACTGGTGAAGTTATCAATGTAAAAATGTATAGTTCTCAAACTGATGCTATGCAACAGAAATTGGCATTAATGAAGCCATCTTTGTTGTCGGAAAGGCCCTATTCTGTTTCAAGACAATGCTCAGCAGCTCTATGTCTCACGTATGATCTCATGAAAATTGTTTAAGGCTGGTTATGAGACTCTGCCTCATTGATACTACTCTACAGATCTCTCGCCAACCGATGACCATTTTTTTAGACACCTTAACCACTTTTTGAGAGATAAAAAATTTCTTCTTCTTTGAAAGGATTTTCTTTGCTATTCGAAGTTTCCTTCAACCAACCTCCACCCTCAGATGGTTCCTCCACTCCTCTCTGTCCATCGCTTCCTCTTCCGTTAGTAACTGGCCAGCCATACTTTCAGCCGCAACATCTCTCCAACTGATGCAAGGCCTACCTCTCCTTCTCTTACCCTCTGCTTCCCATCTATAAGCTATTTTGGGGATTCAGTTATTATCCATTATTTTAATAAGGCCAAACTATCTCAATCTTCTTCCCTCTTTTTCCTCCAGGATATTCCTCTTTACTTTCATTCTTTTTCTTATAATCTCATTTTGGATTCTGAGAATCCTTGAGATTCTAGCTGATCCCCAAAAATCTATCTACACAACCAGCAATTTTTTACCTTGCAATTTTTCTAGAGGCTATGTTTCTGAGCTGTTACTGCTAGAGCCTTATATATAATTTTTTTAAACATTAGTATATATGTTTGCACTCCAGAGGACTTAATTTAATATTCCAATAGCTTTCCGTCCA
This sequence comes from Euschistus heros, assembly GCA_003667255.2. NCBI lineage: Eukaryota > Metazoa > Arthropoda > Insecta > Hemiptera > Pentatomidae > Euschistus > Euschistus heros. Next base: position 254,096 of record RCWM02000896.1, read on the forward strand.
TAGGTTATTATTTTCTTCAAATGAAAAATTTCATAATTAAAATTCAATAGAAACTCCATTTTTAGAATTTGTTAAAAACAGAGTCAAACTTCTATTCAAAGGACATAGAAAAGTTGTTTGCAGAAATGTTCTTCAATAAATTCAATTAGTGTCCTGAAATAGAAGGTATTTTGATTAATAAAAAATGTTTTGATCATTTAGTTTATTTTTATACTTTAAAACCATAAACCACCATTAATTTCCAGAAACCCAATATAAAATACACAACAAATCAAGAATTCTAACAGAGAAGTAATATAACTACAATTCATATTAAATAAATTAAATAAAAATAACTTAAAGGTAAAAAAAAATAAAATTACATGCAAAAAAAAAAAAAAAAAAATATATATATATATATACAGGGTAGTATCTCTTAGCCATGGTATAGATCAAAAGTGTAGCCAAAAAACCTTTTATCCAAAAATATGGTACATGATTTTTTTGGAAAAAAAAAAAAAAATATCTCCATTTTGTTTAAATATTTATTGATCACATTTTATTTAGCAATAAATTTCCTATAAGATCGGAGTAATTTAACCTTGAAACATGGTGTTCTCATTTAGCATACAAATCAGGTACTTTGGTAAATAAGACATTATGATAATCGCTTGATGAAAATCTGTATTTTAAATAAAAGAAACACTTCATTAGAATAAAAAGCAAAGAAAAAATTTGTTAATTTGAAAATAAAAGAATCACTGTCAATAAAGCGCCGCCAGAGTCCGTTATTTTATTAAATTTTCAAAATGTCCTCCATTATTTCGAATGCAGCTTCTTGCTCTCTTTCTCACAGCCCCTACGGTCACTGCTAAAGTCAGACGCTGTTGCAATTTGGCTCCGGCCTCCAGAATTCTCGTCTTTAGGACCTCAATGCTGGTCACTTCTCTGGCATATACCTCGCTTTTTATGTAGCCCCACACATAAAAGTCCATTGGAGCTAAGTCAGGTGACCTAGCTGGCCAATGTATCACACCATTTCTACCTATCCAGGTCGAATATCGTTGGTTCAGCCATTCCCGTACTGCTGCCGAATGATGTGGAGGAGCACCATCGTGTTGGAATATTATGTTTTGCTGAACATCAAGTGGAATGTCGTGAATAAGTTGTGGTAGAATATTTTGTAAAAAATCCAAATAACTTTCTCCATTCAATCTGCTGGGCAAAAAATGTGGCCCAATGAGTCGGTCCCCTATTATCCCAGCCCACACATTCACTGTAAAACGATGCTGGAAAGATGCTTCTTGAACCATATGTGGGTTTTCAGCTGCCCAGTAGTGCCGGTTGTGGACGTTAAAAATTCCTTCCCTTGTAAAAAGAGACTCATCTGTCCATAAAATTTTCCTCAGAAACTGGTGTTCTTGAATGTCTCTATTTAAAAGCCAGCGGCAAAATTGTATTCTATGTACATGATCATTAGGTTCTAGCCCTTGTACTTGTGTGAAATGATATGGGTGAAAATGTTCTCGGTGCAAAATGTTGATAACTGACCTTTGGGAGATACCAATTTCACGGGCCAAGTCTCTTGATGAAACACTGGGATTTTCATTTACTATATCAATAATTTCCTCTTCGAGTTCAACATCATGAGGAACTTGTCCCAATTCTTGACGTAACTTATGAACGGAACCTGTTTCAGATAAACGTTGATGAGTTCGTGAAAACACTATCGTAGAGGGGAGGCGCCTATCTGGAAACCTAAGTTGGTACTCCCGCCGCGCTGCACTCGCGTTTCCATTACAAAAACCATACAAAAAATGTATGTCAGCGTACTCACCATTTGTGAACGTTGCCATCTTCGCAGGTGTATTGCCAAACAGAAAAAAAAAATAATCCCAATAAATAAAATGGGCCCTCAAGCTAAGGATAAGCAATATTAGCAAGGGTCTTTCTAATGATAGTGACACTTTTATCTCTGTAGCTTCTTAATTTCCAAATCAAACTTTCAATCATTATATCAAAATAAAAATAAAATAATAAACAATAATCCCCTCCCATTTCAAAATAAACAGGAAAATAACTATGAAATAGCGATAATGTGCTTAGTACTGAGAGAGGTCAAAGTCGCTGTTGTTATTATGAATACCTGAACTGGCCTAAAATTTATGTCAATAAATATTATATTTTTTCTTTGCTTTTTATTCTAATGAAGTGTTTCTTTTATTTAAAATACAGATTTTCATCAAGCGATTATCATAATGTCTTATTTACCAAAGTACCTGATTTGTATGCTAAATGAGAACACCATGTTTTTTCGGTTTCAAAAGTAAATTTCTCCATGAAATTAAAACAAAATCATTACGTTTAACATATCATTTGAAAGCTTATTAAATTTGCAAGTTTTTGAGAGCTTTGCAGTTTTGTGGATTGTTTTTATGAAAAGCAGTGAGCGCTGAAGTATTATAAGAAATTGTAACTTCCCTAAATTAGGTGAAGATAAAGATATTTTTTAGGTCCCAAGTTTGTAAAATTCAAGGTTAAATTACTCCGATCTTATAGGAAATTTATTGCTAAATCCGAAAATGTGATCAATATTTGAAAAATATTTAAACAAATGGAGATATTACAGCTTTTATCGTAAAAAACATGCTTTCCTCCAAAAAATCGTTTATTTACCATATATCTGCAACGGATTGGAATAGAAAGGTGAGGTCTGCGGCATTTGGCTACACTTTTGATCTAGTTTCACCCAATTTTTTTTTTTACGCTAAGAGATACTCACCCTGTATATATATATATATATATATATATATATACACAAAGACAGATAAAAATATAGAAACAAGTGATTCAGTAATGCATTCAAAAAGCACTAGAATAATTGTAAACATGCTAAATAGGTAAATTTCAAGAAATCTAGGGTTAAAAATATTCTAATAATATTTAAAAATCACCCTCAGTATAAATTTTAAAGTATCTGAATATGTCACAGGCAGTACCAAAATGAGTATTATTAAATAGTTTTTCAAAATTCATTTATTGACAAGCTAATAGTTATAAAAAAAGAATTTTAAATTATAAAATAAAAATGTTAGTGACAGAATAAATTTAAAATGGCTGGACTTGAATGTATTTTCAGAACTATAAACACAAACAGTAAATAAAATTAAAAAAAAAATATATATATAAGTATCAATACCACTGATATTGTTTTTTATTTTGTTTTTGTTTTTCAATAAAAGAAATAATTCCATAATGTCGTGTTTTTGTTTAGTCAACAATTAAAAACTTATTGTAAGTTTGAGGAATCATTATGAGTTATGCATTGAGTAAATTAAAAAAACAAAAAAACAGTTTGAATAAGAGAGAACATTTAAAGTTCTAAATGTGCAATGAAATACAAGATTAAACATTTATAGCTATGGAAGTACTTTAAAATAAATATTCTTAAAAAGTTCTGTATTGTATAATTAATTAACAAACTAAGGAAAAACCAAAAGTTTTCCTTCTTTCAAGTTTTCGTTTTAATTCTTTCAATTTGAATAGACCAAATATATTATAAAATTTCCTCATTTATTATTTTTCTAAACAATTTTAATCAAGAAACCTGGAAATCTGTCATTAAGGAAAATCGAGTCACTGAGAGTTGACTGAACTTTGAACTTATCAAAACGTCAACTTATAAAACAACAAACAGCACTAATTATAAATACAGTAAAATAGATATGAAATCGCAGTGCTTTATTCATAAAATAAAACTAATCTAAAGTAGCTAAATTATTAATCTATATCCGAGAGGAATGACATGCACAATAGGAGAGAGAGTAATAACTTTTAAGACTAATAAGCAAATAGGTCTTCATTCACAGTTCATACACTTTATAATGCCATGACAGTTGGTAAAAGGTAAAAGGGCTGTACAGTAAATCAGTCAGTAAAACTTTTCCTAAAAATGATTATACAATATTTAATGTATTATATTTAAACTAAGGTGGAAAATGGATTTGATCTTTTAGTTTAAATTCACTGACCTTGTGCTTTCGATTGAGCTAGCAACTCCTGTTGTTTTTCGAGTTCTTCACTCAGCTTTTTCCCTGCAACAAGACCCATCTTGGCCTCGTTTAATTGCTCCTGAGGATACAAAATAAATGAAATAATCTGAACCTAACTTTTTATATAATTGGAGATTATTATGATTTCGCTGTTCAGAGTAGTCAATAAATTATAGAGACTGGACGATTGAACGAAATAGAATCAATAAATTCTACTTTTATCTTCTAAAACATGGACAGGTTGTTATTTAAACTATAAGCATTTATTTATTAACACAATTACTTAAACTGTACACTGAATTAAAACAGGAGGTAATAAAGATAAGGTTTTATGTTGCTAGTAGCCAGTGTGTAACTGTTAGTAAAAATAACTTGTTAGATCATTAACAGATATAACAGGGGCGAGGGGGGTCTAAGCACACTCGGTGCAGAAGGATTGTGGGTTCAAATTCCACCTGGACGGATTAAAATTTAATTTGTAGTATGTCCCACAAAATGATTTTAGACCTTCCCACCTTCCTGTCATAGTACATAAAGCCGCTAAGCCCCAATGAACAAACAAAAAATAAATTATATATTTTTGGCTTGAAGAATTTAGGTTATGTTTTTTAATAAATAACGTTTAATATTCCTTACCAATAAATTGACATTTTTAGAAATTCTTTGGATCTTAAATGTTTTAAAAAAACAAGGCATGTTAGTTATTCTACCCGCAATTTTTCCAAAAAGTTTAAAGCTATTTAAAAAGTTATTTGTATTTTGTATATATTTGTATTTGTATAATTAGTTCTGATGATAAAAGAGATACAATATCCAGTAAAAAAATAAAATTTTAGATGGAAATTTAGTTTCTAAGCCAAAAAGTAAATAAATAAATATATATTTATAAAAAATTTAATATATAAATTATATTAAAAATAAGGGATGGTTATAGTTGCAAATCTTACCTGCAATTTTTTTATTTCTTGTGTCCTCTCATCAGCAATTGTTTTGCTAAGTTCTAAATCTCTCCTAATTCTTTCTGTCTCGAATTCAATATCCTGTTGTTTATCTGGATAAATTAATTAGACAGTAAATATTCATTAATTTAAACTTTTACAATTAAAAAATGATTTTTCTAACAAAAATTAAATTGGTATAACTGACAGCTAATCACAGATCTTTTATTCTTTAAATAAGCAAGGAATGAATGGTTTGGCATTTACCATAAAATAAAGTAAAAGTAAAATTCTCACCTCTCTGAAATTGATGGAGAACTGCTTGAAGCCTTGTGACTGTAGCTGATTGCTTCATAACGGCATCTTCGGCCTTTGAAACCTCAGTTTCAAGTTTTTCCTTATGTTCTGTTAGAAGCCTGACTTGTTCTCTCAGAGCTTCCACTTGCTGATTAGATCGTATACTGAGAAAGAAAATTAAATAATTTAACTTTAGAGATGATGCGATTACAATAATAAATACAAGGATTTATTATCTTAAAGATCACAATTTAAAAACATTAATAACCTAGCTGAAGTGTAAGCAGTTGAGGAAGTTCGAGCTCTTTCGTCGGCAGCTTGGAGTAAGGCCTGAGTTTCCCTCAGCTTTTCCTCTGCTGTGGATAATTCAGAAATGTAACTGTCTTCAACGTTGACCAGATGAGTTTTTAATGTTTTAAGTTGATTTTCAGCTTTTTCTAGTTTTTCTTTTGTGTCTTCCAACTAGATAGAATTGAAACAAAGGTTTAGAATTAAAAATTTGTTCTACATTATCATTTCTAGAGGTACATAGTTACATTAGTCCAAAACCCCATATTCTATTTTTAAAAAATTGTGAATTTGAAATTCAAAATCACAACTGATCATTTATGATTTAAAAAAATAGAATAACCACACAGTTAAAAAATATCTGTACTGGCAGTTGCCATAAAGAGGTAACTGGTATACACCTAAATGTAAACCAAGATAAATAGCTTTTACTCTTTAGAAAACCTGGTTGCTATAGTTATTAATTTCAGGTAGTAACAAAAGATGAAAATGATTTAGAACTATTTATTTTTTATGCCTTTCAAATCACAAAAAAAAAAATTCACATTTTTAACAACTAAAATGAAATAATCACTTGAGGTATGCATGATGGTATTAAAGGATCAATACAATAAGGATTAAATAATTATTTGTCAATTCTATTGGAATTTTTTATTCGAAGACTATTTTCAAATGTCAAACATTCATCATCATCAGTTCTACAAGTATTGTAGATGGCCTCTTGCTATCTTTTCAATACTTTTATTATTCCACTTCATAAAACATTTGAGGTTTAGAGGCGAAAAACTGATCAAGATAGGTATTCACATCTCTATGATTAGTGAACAATTTCCTGTTAAGGGAGTCTAGGAAGGACTGAAATAAGTGGTAGTCAGACGGTGCAAGGTCAGGAGAATATGGTTGGTGAGGTAAAATATTCCAGCCAAGTTCCACTCATTTTTGTTGCATGATTATTGTGGAGTGGGGTCTGACATCATCATGTTGGAATAAACATCTTTGTGATTGACCAGTTATGGGCGTTTTCTTCTCAGTGCTTGGTCCAATTTTGTGCAGCTGCTGTAGACCTTTATATCCATATTTTTTTTACCGAGGAAGCAGTTTGTAAAACAGAACACTGTGATGATCTCTTCATATGGAAAACAAGATCTTTTCAGATGTAGACCAGCCTTCTGAATCATATGTTGGCTCACCAGCAGTTTTCCATGATCTCTTGTTCACTATATTCGCAGTTTGACTTTTCTGATATACATCATTATTGCCGAATAAAGCAAGGGGAGCCAGATATATTTGAAAACTATCAACAAAAACCGAAAAAACTTATGTATCTTTCCTTTAAACATCATCTATTTCTTTACCTCTTTAATTTTCAATCTTCTGAGCAAATGTAAAACATGAATATTTATGTAATATAGATTATAGTAGTATATATAAGATGTATCCTTTTACAAGATTTCTCATTTATTTTGTAACTCATAATTTAATTATTAATAAATTTTTATTTTTAATAATTATCATAGCCAGATGATTGTCCTATATACTGTAATCATATGTTATTCTTAGGGGACAAGTTGTCCCAGAATAAAATTGATTTGCTTCTTCTTCTATCTATCCAAAATATGCATATTAAAGTTTTTAAGTTTGATTTCTTTTAAGAAGTGAGTAAATCATTTTTGGTTTACTGACTGTTTATGATGACAATATTTACAAGTTAGGTTTTGGAATATTTTCTTTTCTTTTTTTTTTTTTTTTAAATGTATACATTTAACATACATATAAATATATAATATAAATGTATACCAGTTAAAGATGAAAGTTATCTTAAATAAGATTAAATAAAACCAACAAGATTGAATTATACACGAACGTATTCAATTAGTATGACCAGGTTAAGCAACGAGGCACACTATATATTTTATTAATAAAAATAATCATGTGGTAATAATAATTACAAAGAGGTAGTAACAAGAAACTAAAGGAAAAGATATCACCACACACTCTCCCCCCAGTGTCAACGATATCGTTCAGGTACACTTGTGGTACGTCCGCTTCTGGTGCAAACCGGAGGAAGGTAAAAGGTGACGCGCTTCTTTTGACGAATGGAATTTTTTGAATTATTGCTGTCCGTTGTCGGTGTTCTTATAATGCTTGAAGGTAGTGAAGGGGTGTTAGGCTTTTCCGAGAGTATATGGGCAGGTTTCACTCGATCTCTTGAAACGACTATGTTGCGGCCGTTTTTGCTGATGATAAATGTTTTGGCGTCCCTGGAGATAACTAGATGAGGGCCTGTATATGGAGGAGTTAATGGGGGTCTAATCTGATCATCTCGTAAGAAAACGTGGCTGCAACCGTTGAGGTCTGGATGGGCGAACACTGTTGGTTGGGTGTGCCAGGTCGGGGCAGAAGGCCGTAGTGATCTCATTCTCCGTCCTAACTGTTGAGCGTAGGTGTCAGGAGGTTCCATCTTGTTCGGTGCCAGTTGGCTATGGATGTCGCCTGGTAGTCGTAGCCAAGATCCGTAAACGAGCTCGGCTGGAGAGAGGCATTATGATCACTTTTGATGGCTGTCCGAAGGCCGAGGAGTACGACGGGAAGAAGTTCCGTCCAACTGTCTTGCGTCTCCAAAAGCTTACAGGTGAGTGCTGTCTTGAGTGTTCTATGCCACCTCTCTATAAGTCCGTTGGACTGCGGGTGATATGCCGTTGTATGAACCAGTTTGATTCCTGAGATAGCTGCTAAGGAACGGAAAAGTTCGGATTCGAAATTCCGACCTTGGTCAGTTACAACTTGAACAGGCGTCCCAAAACGGCTAATCCAGTGGGTCCAGAACGCTTTTGCGACTGTCAGTGCAGATTGATCCGCAATTGGAATGGCTTCTGGCCACTTAGTGAAACGGTCGATGCATGTCAAGAGGTATTTCATGCCGTTCGACAACGGTAGGGGGCCAACGATGTCGATGTGAATAAAGGCAAAGCGTTCATCTGGCGGTGTGAAGTGCTGAAGAGGGGATTTCTCGTGTCGCTGTATCTTTGTTTGTTGACATGTAGCACAGTTCTTTACAAAGTCCGTGACAAATTTAGACATATGTGGCCAGACGAATCTTTTTCGGAGTTGATCAAGAGTAGCTCTACGGCCAGGGTGTGAAAGATTGTGAAATTTAGCGCAAACTGCCGATCTTAAGGATTTGGGAATATAAGGTCGTAAGTATCCAAGGGACGTATCGCAGTAGAGTGAAAAGTTGCCTGGCAGTGTGGTTGGTGCTAGGACTAAGTTGGTCGATGAGTCGTGGAGCCTTGGTAGTTCCTGGTCTTCCGTTTGAGCCTTGGCGATGTCAGTTTCGTTCAGTAAACTATTGCTCGCTAGTGCTTCAATCCGTGACAAGCAGTCGGCTACTATATTCTCTACGCCTTTGATATATTTGACCGACGTGGTGAACTGAGAAATATACGAGAGTTGTCTGGATTGTCTTGGAGCAGCCTTCTCAGTCTTTTGTTGAAACGCGTAAGTTAGCGGGCGGTGGTCGGTATAACAGGTAAAGGGGCGGCCTTCCAATAGATATCTGAAATGTTTTATGGTTTCATACAAGGCCAGTAACTCTCTGTCATAAGTAGAGTACCTCTGCTGCGTGGGTGTAAGCTTCTTTGAGAAGAAACCCAATGGTTCCAACGTCGAATGGTGGATCTGGTGGACTACTCCGCCAATAGCTGTATCCGAAGCGTCTGTTGTGACCGTGAGCGGTGTACCTTGTCTAGGGTGTGCGAGAAGAGTTGCTCTACAAAGGTCGCTTTTCGTGCGTTCAAAGGCGTCTGTCATCGATTGAGTCCATTCTATAGACTGATTGTCGGTTATGTCATGAGGTAGGTGTAGAGGAGCCTGTGTTTGCGCTGCCTGAGGCAAAAACCGACGATAAAAGTTCACCATTCCTAGGAAGGTACGGAGTTGTTTTGCTGTCCTCGGCTTAGGAAAATCGGATATAGCCTTAATTTTGTCTAAACGAGGCCCGCAACCGTCTTTTGTTATTCTATGACCTAAAAAGTGTACTTCCTCCTGAGCGAAAACACACTTGGAAATGTTCAACTTTAAACTGTGTTCGGTAAGTCGCTGGAATATGCTACGGAGATCGTTTATATGTTCTTCCATAGATGACGAGGCGACTAGGACGTCGTCCAAATATGTAAATTGGCAGTTTAGCCCGCGGAGGACTTCGTTAATAAATCTTTGAAAGGTTTGTGCAGCGTTACGTAATCCGTATGGCATGTAGGGAAATTCAAATGAGCCGAATGGTGTTGTAATGGCAGTTTTGCAAACGTCTTCTGGTGCAACTGGAATTTGTTGGTAAGCGTGGGCCAGGTCCAGGGTTGAAAAGATGGTTTTGTTTTCTAAAAAATTAGTACAATCTTGAATATTAGGTAGGGGATACCTATCAGGTATAGTTATGTCATTTAATTGTCTGTAGTCCCCACAAGGTCTCCAAGTGCCATCTTTCTTCCTTACTAAATGTAGTGGGCTGGCCCATGGACTATCTGAAGGTCGACATAAAGATGTATCCTTTTACAAGATTTCTCATTTATTTTGTAACTCATAATTTAATTATTAATAAATTTTTTTATTTTTAATAATTATCATAGCCAGATGATTGTCCTATATACTGTAATCATATGTTATTCTTAGGGGACAAGTTGTCCCAGAATAAAATTGATTTGCTTCTTCTTCTATCTATCCAAAATATGCATATTAAAGTTTTTAAGTTTGATTTCTTTTAAGAAGTGAGTAAATCATTTTTGGTTTACTGACTGTTTATGATGACAATATTTACAAGTTAGGTTTTGGAATATTTTCTTTTCTTTTCTTTTTTTTTTTAAATGTATACGAGAATGAAAGCATACTGATGAACAAATTTAAATGTTTCCAGTTAAGAAACTAAGTATTTTTAAAACATGTCTGAATTAGAAAAAAACAGAATATTCAGAGTTTATAGTTAATAAATAACATTTATATCAACATTAAGCTGTCTAGTTTCTAATCCATTAACAATTTTTTTTTCAATAGTCTATGTTGACATTGATATTACAGTACAATCTTGATATTCCGACAAATATGAAACCACCCAACCGTCGGATTATCAAAGAATTCCGGATTATCGAGATTAATAGAAAAAAAAGGTAAAAAGCCGAAAATAACCGGTATTTTGGGCGTTTTTTTGCGATTTCGGATATAAGGGCGACGTAAACTTCAGATTCAGATTCAGCACCCCAAAAACATAAAGATCCGTTGAGAAAAAAATTCGGTATTTTTTTCTTCGGCAAACCCTTATTTTGCTGGACTATTGAGAGGGTTGAAAGCTTCGCTGTTGGAGATGGTTTGCCGATTCGAATCCAGGAAGTCATCATCAGATTTGTCTAATGGGGAGTGAATTTGTTCTAGGATTACTTCGTCAGACAGTGTCTGAAAATTTTCCTCGCTTGTTCCTTGAAGCCAATCAGGGATATCCTCGTTTGTCAGGGTAACACTTGCCTCACATTTCTCGGAAAGCTCTTGCACAAATTGGGAAATCAATTCTAAAGTCGAGTTAACTTTTTCAGGATGATCACCCATGACTTGTGATTTGAAAGCAGGTTGCGTTGGCCAAATCTTTTCCACGAACACTAGATAGTGTCACTTTTAACTTTATTCCAGCTGTGAAGTAGATTGAAAACGACATCTTTAATGTTGTTTTCTTTTCAAAAATGTATTTATTCCAACAGTTTGTTTTATTATATCACAAAGGAGCGATGTTTTGTAATTAATTTTTATCAGCTGGATTACATTTTGGTCCATAGGTTGCAAGAGTGAAGTCATGTGTGGAGGCATGTAAAGGACTTGAATTTGCTTATCTTGCTTATCTTAGTGTGGATCCTCTTCTTTAGGGTGTCCAGGTGTGTTATCCAAAAGTAATACAGCTTTAACAGGCAAGTTATGGTTTTTTGAAAATTTGTTCACATTCACTTTTTCAGATTCCGTAGTGCCGAGAATTTTTGTTGTGAACATTTCGTGGTGAACATGAGATTGTGTTTCTCGGAAGACGCCGGATTACTGAACATGCCGAACTAATGAACTGTCGGATTATCAAGATTGTACTGTATAACCTTTTTTTAAGGAACAAAAAAAGTTCTTAAAAACATTGTGAATACCTGGTTTTTTACAAGCTTGCAATCCGTTTGTTCTTTCAGTAATGCAGCAGACAGCCTTGTCAACTCCTCTTGAAGTTCAGGACTATTTTTCTGCAAAAAAAAATTAATCTAAATTGTAATTTTTATTTTTTATAACAGAAAACTATTTACATTACCTTTGCCAATAAGAAGGTTACAGTTGATAGGAGTGACAGAGGAGATTAAAAGGGCAAAGAAATGAATAGTTCCCAAACTGAATACTAACCTCCGGACACTTTTTAGAAAATTATTCAAAACATTTAATATAAATGAGGGAAAATGTGCTAAGTGACAATATCATGCCAAACAGAAAGTATAATTTAACAAACTAAATTAATGAATATTTGTCAAAATGCTTCATTATATATTTATACTAAATAAAAAAATATTAATACTGTTGAATACATACACACCATATTTTTCAAATATTATTTATCAGTTATAAGTAAAAAAAGTAATCAGTTATGAGCCATCGGGTAAACGACTGAGGGGTAGACCAAGATGAAGATGAGAGGATTGCATCAGGGCTGACCTGGGGGATTTCGGTTTTGGAGGAGTGGACTGGAGGGAAGTGTGCGGTCAATGGTTGGTGGTGTCGGCATCGAGCTTCGGGTTCGCTAAGCCTTAATTTTTAATTATTTATCAGTTAAATATCCTAGAATTTTTGTGTTTCTTCACTCATTTTCATTGCAAATGGATCAGATTAATATAATTAATTCAAACCCAAGTTTTGAAATAAAAAAATAAAATAAAAAGTTCACAAATAGTCATATTGTTCAAATAAAGTGTGAATCATTTTTAACATTAGTGTGAAATTGCTATTAGAATAAAGTTTTTAATAAAATCAATAAAAATCAGAATGTAATGCCTACATTTTTAAAATTATCTTTCACTTTACTAAAATTATTGCTCAAATTATATCTTTATTAACATTTATTTCTTAAACTGTAGCTCATTATAAACTAATGAAAAATGTTTTAGAATAATGAATTAAAATGACTTAAGTGTGACACATAATTATAAGTCCACAAAATTTCAATTACAGTTTTCTCTAGAGTTATCATCATGATACCTCTTTTGCAGGCCAAACCATTTTATAAGATACTGATAGCCAATTGTTTTTTTTTCTCTATATTTTGTTTTGACGGAAAATGACAATTATTATTTAAAATAACCTGTGAATTTGATTCCCCTGAAGGCTGTCCCTCTCCTTCCTGCCTTTCAACATCTTGCAGAAGTTGTGATGCAAACTCAAGCTGAGTTTTTAGATTTTCAATTTCTTGTTTTAAACCATCTACCTCTTTATTTTTCACTTTTTCGACTTCTTCAATATATGCCATTTTGTTCTTTGCAAAAAAAAAAAAAAAAAAAAAAATTAAGTATATATTTTTTATGCCAAGAATAATGTACAGCAACATGTATTGTTGATTAGATTACAGGACATTACCTGCATTTCAACAAATAAACTATCACATCTTTCTTTTAAACCAGTTTTCTCTTTGTGTAAAACTTCATTGTTTGTAAGCTGAGCACTCAGAGCTGCTTGCAACCTTTGCAGTTCACTTTCTAAAGAGGCTGCTTCGAAAGATTTTACCTGAATGCGGAATTAAAAAAAAAAAAATAATAATACATTTACTACATATTTTAAAAAGAATAATAAAAAAAAATATACCTCTAGATTATGCTTTAATGTTTCTATTTCTTCTTTAAGTCTGATCATATTGTCAAGTTCTTTGCGTAGAAGTTGAACTTGATTTACAAGTTGATCTCTGTCATTCAATGCAGCTGAAAGTTCTCCTGAAATTCTGGACTTTTCTTCATAGGCATCCTTCAACTCATCTTTGAAGTGATCCACTTGATGGGAGAGCTGAGCAATCTCATTTGATAATTTTTCAACGCCCTCAAAACTTCCTCCAAACGGTTTCAATTGCTCATGAAACGCTTCCAATTCCTTTTGGGAACACACCAATTTCGTATTTAAAGAAACATTCTCATTTTTAAAAACATCACATTTTTCTCCAAGTTCTTCCAATTTTTTGTGCATAGCTTCATTTTCTATAGATAGAGATTTTATTTCACTCAAGTATCTCTTTTTCTCTTTTTCAATAGATTGATTTATCCCTTCTGCCAACCCTTCATTTTGCTGAGATAAAATATTAGCTTTCTTTTCAAAACTGTCTTTTTCTGTCATCAATAAATTAAGCTGACCAGAGAGATCTTCTATTTCTTTAACAAGAAGTTTATTATTTTCGGATAATGAAACTACTTCAGAAGCTAATTTCCCTTTTTCTTGAATAAGATTTTTCTTATCTTCATCTTCGACTTCAGTTGTTTTATCAACTTGAGAATTTTTTTCATTTGTAGATGAGAGAAGGTTTATTTGTTCTTTACTATTCTTCAATTCTTGTTCAGTACCTTTAAGGGATATTTGTAGCTCATCAATCAATTGTTTGTAGCGGATATCATTATTTTCATATGAATCAAGTTTCATTTTTAACTCTGATAACTCAATTTCTCTGTTTGCGGTTTCCCTAAGTAAGGCTTCATTTTTATGATTAGTTTCTTCGAAAGATGCCATTAATTTAACATTTTCTTTTTGAAGACTTTCAAGTTCACTTATACACCTGTAATGTATAATGATTTAGTGATTATACTAAAAAAAAAAAAATTAAATAGTAAAAATTGATAAAAACCATGTCTCACACCCCTGAGTTAATTAGCTGAGCCTAAGGAGAATTAAAAAAAAAAAAAATTCTCATTAATAAAAGTACAGTTGACTATTAAGATGAATGTTGAAGAAGATAACCAGGAGTGCAGTTAAACAGAAACAACATATCCAAGAAAAATCTTATAATTGTGTGCCAACATCAGTCATCATTTGTCTCCTCTTCAGTGCGGTTCAGTGGCCCTGAAGAAGACCTGCAAGGAAAGTAAAGACGGCACACAATTATCAAATTTTTTCTTGGACGTTTTGTTTCTGTTTGACAGTACTGCTGATTATCTTCTTCTTTAATTATTTTTCTCATATGGTTTGGATTTTTTATCCAAACTTATAGATCATTAACTCTCAAAATGTTTCATACTAATTAAGATAGAATTAAAAGTAGTAACGAGTTTCTTTAAGGGTACCTTTTATTTTTTTATTTTATTTTTTTTATTGGGCCTGGTTGAATACAAATGATTTTAGTACGAAGGAAAGAAATCATAATAATTAAGTTTTAAAACATAGTTTAAATAAGCAATGCAATTACATGTACAGGGCCATTAATATTACATGCAAAAATAGAAGATGTTTCGCAATGAATCTTAAATTAAAAAAATAGGATCAGCAAAAAAACAAATTAAGATGTAATGGGTACATATTAGCAAGCACCGACCTCAATTTCAAAAGATAGAGATAAATGATTGACTTGATTGAGAACTGACCTTTGAAGTTTGAAGTCATTTTCATTATAGCTGTCTAAATTGCTCCTTAAAACTTCATTTTCTCTTTTAGATTGTTTTATAAGTTCTTTTAAGCCTTCAATTTCTTTTTCTTTTTGTTCCCTTTCATCATCTATCACACATTTTATACTAACAAGTTCAACTTCTGCCTTTTCCAACTGACGTTTCAATTCTAACTCTTTCTCCCTAAAAATATCCTTTTGAATGCCATATTCTCTGGAAATATCATGAAGAGCATCAAGCTCTTTTTGCAATGCTTGTCGCTCAGATTCAAAATTAGATTGATCTATTTCATATTTGATCTTAGCCCTGTTAAATTCATCTTCAACATTCTTAAGTTTGTTTTGCAGTGCCTAAAATTAAAAATGCATTAAAAAATAGTCTTTGAAGACATAAAATACCTAGAAGTATGAAGATGTTGTAGTGAAAAATTTGGTACGTTGGGTTTAATAGTTTTATCATTGCAAACTTTGTTGCAAAATAGCCACAAATTGTTAGATTTTTAAACTGCACTGGGATCCACATGTCGCTCCATTAATTTATAGCCTTTTTAATAACAATTGAATAGAAAATAAATTAATCTAACCATAAATTTCTAGCTCTATATAACACCGTAACTTTGTAACCTCTCACGAATGGTGCTCGCCACCTATCGGTCGTTTATCAAACTTCACTATGCACCACATATTTATCGCTTTTTTATTGAAATATGATTGAAAATCTTTAAATTTTATTATTGATAAAACTTCCCTGAACTATGTAGATGATGTGGTTAAAATTTGGTAAAGATATGTACTTTAGTTTTCATGGTTAGTGATCACAAACGAAAAATGGTTTTTCCTTTTATATAATCGTATACATGAAGTTTATAAATGTTATTTACAACTATAACTTAAACATTTCAACTTATTTTTGGTTTAAAAACCTAACTCTCCCAAGCAATGATAATATAAATTGAAAAATAAATTACATTAATTGATTGTTATAATTAAACTATTAAATTCTCAAACTTGTTATATATACCTCAACTTCAGATGAAGCTGTTTTAACCATTTTTTTCACTTCAATTAATTCTTTGCTGTCTTGAGCAGCTTTTGCTTCTCCACCTCCAAGTTCTTCTTTTAATGATTCCAATTCAGATTTAAGAGTTTCACTTTCATCTTTGGACAAATTAGCTTCTCTCTTAGCTGCCTCGAGGTTTTCTTTTGCTAAGATAAGATCATTTTTGGTTACATCCAGTTCAGCTTTCAAGGCTTTATTTTCTTCTTGCAAAGGAATGAACATTTTTTCAGAATGTTCAACTTTTTCTAAAGCAGACTTAAGCTCTTGTCTGAGAGAATTGCATTCAAAGACTATCTGAGTCATTTCCCTTTCTTTGATCTCTTTCTCCTTGACTATTTCCTCAACTCTGGCATCTAACTAAAATATCATTAATTGATTTAGAAAATAATACAATAGATTTTAGTAATATGAATGCAGTCAGAAGATACCTGTCTTAATTGTGCATCTCTCTGTCTGACTTGGGAAAGAAGAGTATTTGTTTCTCTTTCGAGATTATCTCGGGATTCTCTCAGCGCTATCACCTACAAAAATAATTGGAATAGTAGTTAGCAGTGATAGTAACATCTGGACCTAATGCACCTCTTGAAAATAATAGTATGATCTGGATTTTTCAAATTTGTTTTCAGATCCAAGAATATTTTATAAGGTAATAAACTGATATATTAATTTTAAAATAATAATTGATCTTCTTTGATTTTTATAAAAATTTAAATTTAAAAATAGTTAACAGTGATACAAATATCTTCATTTGTTGAACGATTGAGAATGAAATAATGTCAGTCATAGGTCAGAAAAATTGCAAAGGAAGCCACAGGATGTCCTAAATAAACTATGTTAACATGATTGGAAAAAAATGAAGTTAAAAGCTGAGATAGTTCAGTGTAATGGCTGAGTAGAGGTAAAAAAAGGAAAGATTAAGAAGAATAATCTCCAAAACAACATGTGACAGGAATTAAAGACTATTCAATAATAAACTGCTGTTGCTGAAATACTCATATCATAACTATCCAATTACGCACCTCAGATTCCAAAGTTCTGACATGTTCTTCTACAGCTGAATTTTCCTCGATGGGTGGTAATTCTGTAACAGATGTAGCCAAGATTCTCTCCTTAAGTCTAGCGTTTTCTTGGGCTAATGATTCACTTTCTAAAAGTTCATGATTCAAATCTTCAACCTGAAAAAAGTAATGTCATACCTTAGTTTCTAAACATGTTAAATATCAACAAGAAGAAAATCTCACATCACAAGATAATGATAGTACAGTAGAAACTCGATAATTCGTCATGAATGGGGGAGGAGGGGTGACGAAATAACGGAAATGACGAATTAAAGAATTTTGCTGGTAAAGTAACAAAAAAGCATTTTAAACTATATAATTGTATTTATTTTTTTGCAATTTATTGAATGTAAAAACGAAAAGATGAACATTATAAACATTGGACTAGAGCAACAATGACAAAAAACACAAAAACCTACATACATATATATCTAAAATAGAAAAAAAAAAAACAGACATACATACCATATTTATTCAATACATAAGTATCTTGAATGTAAAAACAGAAACTCTTTCATGACACACAAAGAAAATATTTCTAAAAAAAACACCTGACGAATTACAGAATAAGACGAATTATCAAGTGACGGAATAACGAGTTTCCGCTGTATTAATAAAACAAATATACCTCTTTTTTTAAGAGATTATTTTGTTCTACAATTTTTGTGAATTCTTCATTCTTGAGACGCAATTCTTTGCTGATCTGTTCCAATTGTCTTTGAGATTCATCCCTTACTGTTAAAATTCTTTCTGAAACATTTATATAAAATAATTGTTAATAAACTATTTCGTTCTTTTTTTCTTAATCATCTACAAAAATTATATAAATACAAAAGATTCTCTACTAATCTTGAAATTATAAATATAAATAATATGATCCCATCAACATATTCAAATTTAACCCCAAATAAATCTGTATTACCGAAATTGTTACCGGTGTCATATATTTTGTTTAATCATTATCAATTATTAGACCAATCTTTAAAAAGGTTGTAATGATAGTTGTTATGCTTCATAAAAATAAAGTTAATACAAATATTTTTTTAATATAATGAAAATAATACAATAACAATAATATTAGTAAAATTTCTTTCAAAACCATTAATAACATTCCCTAGATCACTTACTGTCCAGCATTCAGTTTCAACAGTTTCAAACAAAATAAAGTCAATACAAATATTTTTTTTACTACAATGAAAATAATACAATAACAATAATATTAGTAAAATTTCTTTCAAAACCATTAATAACATTCCTTAGATCACTTACTGTTTCAACTTACATTCAGTTTCAACATTTAGGACACTACTTTAAATTCTTTATATTACTGTAAAATACAAAACGGTCAGGAAAATGATTTCAATATTAAATTATGATCAGGCTAGCTTATAAGATATTATAAAAATATATTGAGAACTAGAAATAAATGTATTTAAATAATTTAACAGATTTTAATATCATTTCATAAAAACAGAGGGGATTCTTACCAATGGCTTCCTGGTGTTGAATATCTAGAGCTTCCAAGCCAGTTGAGAGATTTGCATTTTCATCTTGACTTAAAGCAACTTGTGACTCTAAATCTCTGACCATTCTTCGGAGGGAATCGATTTCTGAGGTTAATTGAGCCTGAAAAATATTATTTTAAAATCTTGCATACGAATAATTTGAAATGTGATGTTAAAAATAAACAAACTTTATATCCATAAAAAACAAAAATACTTACATTCTGTTCAGTCAACCTTTGGATTGCATAATCATTTGTGTTAATTAAAGTAGCATCAGTCTGAGTTTCTTTTTCATTTCTTGCATCTAAAAATTGATTGAATGCTATTAGTTTTTATTACCTTGTATATAACTCAGATTATCTTGAAATACAGAAGTTAAACAGATTGTTAAGAATTGGGTACATAATAATAAGAATCAAATTAAAAAAAACTAACATTATCAATTAAATCCGTCATCCCAGTGAATAAGTTGTTAAGTCGAATTTTGACATAAATGAATTAAGTGGCTAAAAAAAAATCGTGGAGTTTTTCCTACAAGTGAATAAACTCATTTTGGTCAAAATTCGACTTAACCATTTATTCGCTGGGATGAAAAAAATAATGACAGAAATGATTAATAATAATTATTAGTTGTTGCAATAAATTATTACATTTGCCGTCCGGTATGGTAGTGATCTGTTGGAAAAAATTGGCAATTCCTTTTGGAATCATGGTGGCCACATCTTTATCCACCTGTAAATAGAAAAAAAATAGAATTAATGTTCTATAAAATTAGAAAAAGAAAATTATCATAAAACAGAAAAAAAAAATCCTAATCAATATCTGAAATTAGTTATTTTTTCAATACCAGTTTTAAGGCAATTCCAACATATTGAATAGTACATTACAGCTTGTACTTCACATTATATCTTTGTTTCAAATAAAATATTAGTTTTTAATAAAATAAGAACAAATATAATAACCAATAATAATTTTTATAAAATATGCTTCACTAACTTCACATTTTCCCCACAAGCAATATTTTGATGCCCTCCTCAAAAAACAGTTAAAAATTCCATTCCAACATTTTTTACATCTTGGCTATTATGCTAATATTAGAGTTCGAAATTTAGTGACCTGTTTGAAAAATGAAGGGGGGTATCAGAGTAAAGGATAAGTTTTTGCTAAAAGACTTCAAAATGGATTTTTAAAATAAAAATTTTCCCTCCAACAATACATTCAGGGAATAATTCTTCTATAATACTAGCTTTCGATATAAAATAATTTCCAGTAAATCCCAAGAGTTGTATAAAGAAGATTTCATGAAAAATGGCTTCCAGGACTCAAATAATATCAAAGCATTCATAGAGAGAGGTAAAGAATAACTACATAATTAACAATTATTGGATGTTAGGGTAGGTGTGCATGTTCAGAAATCATTGAATACAACATATTGATAAATACATTTTTATTTAATTTGAAGGGTGCTTGAAAAATAAGACACTTATTATTTCTTTAGAGGCGCTGTGGCAAAATTAATCTAGTCTCTTCCATTCTGGTTGGGCAACAACCTTTCAGTAATCATCAAGGATTGGAAAAACGACCAATGGGCCCACTTCCCAGAGTAGCAGTAATCTAGTATTTGTTGAGTGCTCAATCAATAGCAATATACTCGCAGTTTCTCTCAACAGAAAATTTGTGAATTTAGTCAGGATAAAATTTTGTTCAAGAAATGCTTCCTGAAATCTACCAGACTTTGGTCAGGTGATTTAGAGGTAATATTCATTTTCAGAGCTAAGAATGAAAAACCTGAAGAGACATGAGTGGAAAGTCTGCTTTAAGTAACTACATAGGCTGTTGGGAGAGGAGAGAGAGGAGCTGAAATATATATTTTTTTATTTTAGTAAAAATAATATTATTTTTTAAGTAATAAAAAAATCTTTCTCATGTGATCTAATCTAGAGAAAATCTTATAGCTCTATGATTTTCTTAATCTTTCAAGTTAAAATAATAAGTAAGTAACAAACAAGGTCATCAAACAGAAGATCAGAAAATAATCTTTTGGTGCTGGACTCATGTAGGAATGAATTGAATTAATATCTATAACACTTTCTCATTTAGAAAAATATATGTCCCAGAGAATAATAATTCTATTCATTTATCAGAGAAAACTCTATTTTTAAAGCAACTTTTAAAGAATATATACAACATCCGATATCATAAATAGATATGCAAAACTCTAATGGGAACCTCAAAAACAATGGCACATAAATAACAAAAAATATCTCATGTCATAATGAATAAAAAGATTTCAAAAAAACAAACAATAAAACTTTAAATTTTCATTTTCATCATTTAATGTGTTAAACCATTTATAATTAAGATTGTGGTATAGGGCAAAAAAAAAACAGTACTTGTTGAGGCAGAGGCACTATGAAATAGGTGTAGTTTTGAATTGGTCAGGACAATCACAGAAGGAAATAAAGCTTATTTTTTTATCACAAAGCTATAGAAATACACTCTAGTAATCTGTAACATTAAGTTCAACTAATACAAATACAAAGCACACTACTAATGCAAAGCGTTGTAAGAATACTACTCATGCATACAGGAATGACTTGGACCCCAAACAAAAAATGCATCAACCAACTGGATAGGGTTGAAAGAATAAACAGCAAACTGAGTCAATTCTATAACAAACTCAAAATCTTCTAATTTATAAAAATTATAATATTGAAATGGCTTGGCGATATTATGAGGATGAGCGATGATAGACAAGACTTTATATGAATGTTCCTGATGGTGTGCACCAATGCGGTAGCGCAACAGGTTGATGGAGAAATGGATTAGGACAAGATCTTCGGCAACAGCGGATCAGCAGATCTCAATAACCCTCTAGAAAAAGCACTTGTAGTTTTCATGATGGTATAGAAGGATCAATACAACTGGGATTGATGAATTAATTGCCACTTCTATTGGAATTATTTTATTTGAAAATTAGTTACGAATGTTAAACATTAACTAATCAATGTAACAAAGTGATGATGCATTAAAAATTTTGTATGTTTGAGAACTGATAATGAATGATTAATATTTCTATTTAACTAATTTTCAGATAAAATAATTCCAATAGAAGTGGCAATTAATTCATCAATCCTAACTCTAGAAAAAGGATTTATCTCAAGAAAGAGTTAGGGAAAGATGGTTGGAAGTTTTTGAGCGAGAAGGACAAGGTCAGTTTCATACGCTCATATTATTATGTTAAATTTTACGATTGTAATATTTTTTAAGCCCCCCTGGAGGTCAGGCTCCCGCACTATGAGCCTAGTGGCTAAAAAGAATCATGGAGGTTTTTCTTCATAGTTAAGAAGTGTTTAAGTAAGAGCCTCATTTTAAATAGCTATGTGTTAAAATAAACATCATACTTAAATGTATTCAAAAATATTGACCATGAAGAAAAACCTCAACGATTCTTTAAGTCTTTTAATTCATTTTTGTCAAAATTCGACTTTACCACTTATTCACTGGGGTGACAGGTATAATGATCATAAATCTATTCCTCTCCCTAAACTAAAAAATTATACTTTTTCATTTTTTATGACAGAAAAATTTTTCTTAAAACAATTATCTTTTTTATAAATCAAGCATTCATACTGCAATTGTTGAAGATAGGTATTTTCTAATGGGAAAAAATATTACGATTTTAAACTTCCAAAGCTGTTATATTAATGAAAGAAATGCAGGAAGGCAATATTATCATTTTATTATCTTTTTTTGTTGTTCTTAAGAGATTTGTTTATCCTATCCCTAATTAAGATTCTTTTTTGCATATTATCTGATTTGTAACTAACTTAATATATAAGTTATTTCTATCTATATAATTTGAAGACAATAAATGCTATATGTAGTTCACTATTGCTATAATATTTGTTTTTTAGTTCCTATATAGATTATTTTTTGTTATGACAATTTTTTTTGTTAACCGAGAATCGATTTTTGGTACCGGTACATCACTGAAAGACATGAATACTTCACCAACAAGTGCTTAAAGATAAATTACTGACACCCTTGAACCTGTCGTTTTAAGGGTTGCTCCCTTGATCGTCAATGTTAGTTATGTAAAGAGTGAGATTGAAAATTCCGTTGTGTATTTTTTTTCGATTTAAGTTTTATTTTAAAATTAAATTACGCTTCTAATGTAAAAATTCGAAAACGCAAATTTAGCTTCGATCAGGTACTGACAAAACACTTATGTGATTTTAGCCAAAAAAATAATTACACAAGTGCATCAAAGCACATTTTGTATTCAATGTCATAGGTGTGTGAGTACACATAGCGGAATCGGCAATCTAACTGACGATATGTTTTCAATTTTTTTTTAGCTTACCTGTATGATTGTATTGTTTATTTCTAAAAGAAAGTATTTTTTTATACATAACAGCTGATAGGGATCGAACAAGATCGCTTAAATCCAGTTTAAAATTTTTTATTTCGTATTAGCAGAAAAAGAATCAAAAGGAGCCCACTGATTAGTGAGCTAGTGTAATTTATTATAACGAGAATTGAACTCTTAACTGTTCCTACTCTCCTAATATCAAACCATCGAACTCTCGCGTTCCCCAAAAACGTCTATCGCTTTTGACCAAGTAGGTCACCGGTAAAACATGTTCCATCTTAAAAAGTTTTGAAACAGCCTTTTAAGCTTAGTGGTAAACCTACGCTTTTCGCCATTCAAAGAGATAATCTAAAAACTTGTAATAATAATTGTATACAATAAAGACTTTAGGAGACAGCCGCTAGTTTATGTTGTAGCAGTAATAAGGTCTGAAGTTGGTTCAGGTCCACATCAGTGTCAAGTATTCTATTTAGGCTCCCATCCTCAAAAATCGGTACCGTTCCTTAATAATACACATTCTGTTTTAAGAGTGAAAACGGAACTATTAAAAGAACAGGTATTTAGAAAATGGATTACAGAATCCTATCTTCCCATATCTTCAATTTATTACTCATAGTTATAGTTTAACAATTCGCTAGTTTTAACAGCTTTTAACTAAAGAATAGCTTTTTTGGCGGATAATTTTTGTCGGGATTAAAGACAAAATCGTAACAAAGTTGTATGTACGCTTCTAATCCAATGGCTCTGGTACTCAGCGTACCGACTGTGAAGGAACACCACAGGACAAACACCGAGCTTCTTGTTTTGGAGGGATTTAACGACTGAAATAGCTGGGTCGGGTAATCAGGATGGATGATGGGAGAGCAGCTAAACAACTGTACTACGGAACCCAAGATGGAGTCAGGTCGCATGATAGACCCAAAGGAAGGTGGAAGGACTAGGTGACTGAGGACTTGAAGAAAAAAAGGGGTATCCAGCCGAGATGCCACTTACCGGGATGGCTGGGGAAAAGCGGTTGAGAAGGTCTGACGAGCTGTTATATAATAATAATCCAATTGGGATAGATAAATAAATCAGTATGACGTAGGTCTGTAGTGACGTAGTCAATGGGTTAGCATGACTAACCGCTGATTAATGTCGACACAATTTTAGTTGGGATCTCATTGGTTTAGTGAATATTCTCATCCGCTTTTATAATTTGGGAAGTTCAGCTTCATTTTCATAGTGAAAGAAATTGTTATTATTATTTTTAGCTCTTCATCACTAATCGGGCCTTGGCCTCAGCCATCACTATCTATCTTCCACCTTTATTTCCCAACCTCTCACTCCCAATCGTCTTAGGTTATCCTCGAAGTTGTTGAGTCACCTCAGCCATAGTCTTCCTCTCAATCTTTTTCCGCCCGGTCCGCCGAACATCATATTTTTTGGTAATCTTCCGTCATCTTTTGCACGTGGCTAAGACCTCGCAATCTTCCCGCTTTTATAATAATAGGGCGTATAAAAAAAAAAAAAAATATGACCGTTTTATCAAATTCCAGAGTTCAAAAGTCTGTGAATATCTTAATGCTATTTATTATTTACCAATACTTAATAATCCCTTAAGAGCACTCTTTAAGCTTGTTTCTAACACTGGACTTCTTAAAAAAAAGCCTCAGTTCAGTTATTTATTTCAAAGAAGAAACATGACAGTGTCTTGCGAAATTCTCGTTATTTTAAGACATTACTAGAAAAAAAAATTCACAGCCACTGAAGCAACTCGTGAAATTATTAAATATGAAGGAGAAGGTGTCCTTGAAGAGCGCACTCGCGGCGTTGATTTGAAAACAAATATAAGTGGAGAAAAAAATTGATTATTTTGTGGAAGTTGAAAATGCAGTCCAAGAGTTCTTTTACAGCCATCCCAAGGAATGGTGTCAGCGTGGCATCGAACAATTGGCTAGCAGATGGGTAATGATGGTAGATAACAATGGACTATACTTTGAGTATTAATTGTATTTTATATCAAAGAAATAATAATACAAATATTTGTTTCAAAAACGGTCATTTTTTTTTTTTATACACCCTATTAGAAACAATATTTAGCTCACCAAAAACTTGTTCTGGATTAATATTCGATTATTATTCCCTAATGTCCGTGGAAATTTATCAGACCTCAGATATTTAAAGGATTTTTCTCCCCCCAAATCCTCAGTACCATCTGATTCTTTTGAGCCAGAACCCAACATTCAATCTCCTTTGTAACCACCGGCCTTCTTAAAGTTTTGTAAACGGTGATTTTCTCAGATCAAGACAATTCTCGGGATTTTACGATTTTATTAACGGCATTTACGGCATTGCAGCTTCCTCAAGAATTCTGTTTTTTCAATCTCTCAATACTTTCCAAGTTAACTAGGTATTTAATTAGTAAATGCCGTAATGAGAACACTACATTACTTGCGTTCACATCTGTATTAGGATACATAAGTCAAACTTCATGGTTGACATTACGGATCTGAATTTATACGCCTTCAAATATCTATTGAATGGTGAAGGCGTTAGTAATGATCATATTTCACTAATTTATTACAAAAAGAAAAGAATGCTAAAAAAAAAAAAAAAAAAAAAAAAAAAAAAAAATGCTAAAAAAAAAAAAAAAAAAAAAAAAAAAAAAAAAAAAAAAAAAAAACGGTAAATATTTTAGTTCACAGTAATCAGTATAATCAATCAGCTATTTACAATTGATAAGAAAAATGTATAATCCCGAATAAAATACACGTTTCCTGTTAAATAAAGCTGATGTTAATACTTAATAGCTCCAGATATGAGAATTTACTTTTTTATTATTATATAGAGTGATATGTTTTACAAATCGGAAAAAAAAAATTGTTCCTCAATGTTCTGAAATATATAGATAAATTAATGGGAATCGCCGAGATCGAGTCGATGATAAGTAATTATAAAAAGTAATATTACACGTTATAAATATTATACGAAAACTGATTAAATTTTAATGTCAAAAAGTTAAAATAACGTAATAAAACAAAAAAAAAAATCAATGAAAAATACAATAGAAAAACTAAAAATATATATCTTTGCTGTATGTTTTTAGAACTGATGATGAATGTATAACATTCGGGACTAGTTTTCAAATAAAATAATTCTAATAGAAGTGGCAATTTATTCATCAATCCTAACAATAGTTGATTTGACATTGTTTTTAGAAAATAAATAAAAAATAACCTATACAAAAGACTTGTAGAAAATTTTATTTTTATATGATTTGTTTACCAGGTATGCAAGTTTAAAATGTCGTTTATTTCTTAAAATATATACACAGTAATTTAAAAAAAAGTATAATATATTTTATTCAAAGTACTGACCCTCGCTTTCTACACATTTTGCCCATCTCTCGGGCAATATATGGATACCATTCCAAAAGAATGCTTCATCTTTATTTGAAATCCATTCATCGAGCCATTTTCGTACGTTTTCGAAATTGTTGAAGTGTTGCTCCGCCAATGAGTGTCCCATCGATGAGAAGAGGTGATAATCAGAAGGCGCCAGGTCAGGTGAATACGGCGGGTGGGGTAGGAGTTCCCAACCAAGCGAAGAAATCGTTTCCTTAGTCAATCTGACTGAATGTGCAGGAGCGTTATCATGCTGAAGAATGACTTTGGCGTGCCTGTGAGCCCATTCTGGGCGTTTTTCGATCAATGCGTGACTCAAATTGATCATTTGTTGTCGGTAGCGCTCGGTATTGACTGTTTCGCCGGGTTTGAGAAGCTCGTAGTAGACTACTCCCTTCTGATCCCACCACACACACAGCATTGTCTTCTTCCCAAAAGGATCCGGTCTTGCACTCGATGTGGATGGTTGTCCTGGCGTTACCCATGATTTTTTTCGTTTGGGATTCTGAAAATAAATCCATTTTTCATCGCCAGTTACAACTCGATGCAAAAAACCCTTTCTTTCTTTCGTGGCGTAAAAGCAGCATTTCGCACACAGTTTTTCGTTTTTTTTCCATCTGTCGTTCGTCCAATTCATGTGGAACCCATTTTCCAACCTTTTGAATCTTTCCCATAGCTCTCAGGCGATCGGAAATGGCTTGCCTAGTGACATTCAACTGTTCTGCCATCATTTGTTGGGTTTGGGTATTGTCTTCGTCTAATAAAGATTGCAATTCGAAGTCCTCAAACTTTTTTGGTCGATTTTCTCGTTTTTGATCAGTAACATCAAAATCACCACGTTTGAAACTTTGAAACCAACGTTCACATGTCCTGACGGTTGGAGCAACATCGCCATAAGTCTCAACAAGAATTCGATGACATTCAGATGCCTTTTTCTTTTGATTAAATAAGAAAAATCATGACATGCCGCAAATGCTCTTTATTTGGCTTAAAATTAGACATTTTTAACACCAAAGAAAGGTATGATACGTCCACGTAAACGACTTAAAAACAACTGACTTTTGTAAACAAATGACTAACAAACAAAATAGTGTTTAGAGATAAGCAAATCCTTCAATAGGCTAAGAGCGCATTCTATTGGAATTAAAACGACATTTTAAACTTGCATACCTGGTATAATTTAAATGCGCACTTTTTCATATGGATGCAAATTTTTGCATTTTTAAAATACTTTTTTTCAAGGGGCAAAGTTGAAATTCATATTCAGCTTTCCAAAAACATAGATTTCCATAGCAAAAATTTCCTAATTTTTTTCTTTGGATTTCCCCCATTCCACAATCGAGTTAATGATATTAATTTCAATACGCTCTAGCGTCTAAATGGCTGATTTGGCAAAAACAAAACAACAAAGTTTTGTAAAAAAAAAAAACAATCGCTAAAATGAGTTTTTTAAAAAAAAAAAAAAAAAAAAAACAGTAAAATTAATTTTTTTTTTTTTCGGAACGCTCTTAATAAAGTACAGATCAATTGAAAAAACTATATATGTTTTTCCTAGACCTCTGCATGAACTACTGATTGTTTATTACTAACAAGAGGGAGGACACACTCAGTCTCACACGGATCTTGTTGGCAATTTTTTTTGAGGTTCGTGGTTAAAAAATATTAGACACGTATTTTGCCGTTCCAACCAATGGCCTCTAGAAGCCGAGAAAAAAAATAAAATAGCATTAAATTAATTTATTTTATATCTCGAGTTTAAAAATGTTTTCGATATGATACCAAGATTTTTATTTTTGATTGCAGATTTAAGAAAAAATACAGCCGCTCCATAGATTTTGGGTTAGGTTAATTAAATTCTAAAAAAATTATTAGATTTTCAAGCAAACTCACCTCTATAGATTTTTTTACACAAAAATTGACGTCAGATTCTAGTTCAGCACCCTCAAAAACATTGAAAAATGTTTATTCAATAAAAACAAAAAATATCGTCTTTCACCCTCCTCGAGGGGAAGAAATTTTAAAATTTGGAAATTTATTGGTTACTTTCCTTTAAATAGCTAATACTTTGTCACGCAATTCATTCATTGGTATCGCTGGAAAGAGGAGAGCCTCAGCTTTCTTTTGATGTATATTAATGCAAATTTCGATCAAAGAAAAACTATTAAAAAAATTGGCAAATCCGAAAAACATATTTATTTTTGACTTGAGTTCAAAACCGGATAGGTAAATGAAACCAAAAACATTTCAAGAGTATTACTACCCTATATTTTGTATAAAATAATGAATATGATACGTTAAACCGTCCAAGCGTAATCTATGTTTTGTCAATTTAAACAAAAATTTCCGCCGACCAGGCACATTGTGAAACTTAGAATTTTTATTTTTATTTTTGGATGAAATTTTTTATTTAAGTGTTTTTTTTAATGCTGAATTCGAATCCGATGTCGGTTCATGTGAAAAAAATATATTGAACGTAGTTCAATAAAAAAACGATATTTTTTCAATGTTTTTGAGGGTGCTGAATTAGAATCTGACGTCAATTTTTGTGTAAAAAAATCTATGGAGGTAGTTTGCTTGAAAATCTAATCATTTTTTAATAATTTAATTAACCTAAACTAAAATCTATTGAGCAGCTGCATTTTTTTCTTAAATCCGCAATAAAAAATAAAAAATAATAACAGATGGTAGGATCTTCGTTGTCAGTTGAGGCTTAAGGTATTTCACGTAGACGATTTTCAAATCTTTGTCTCCTGTCGAAAATCTCTTAAAACAAAAGCAAACGGTTTATTCGTTCACATGTCTTTTCCCGACTGCAGTTTTAATATTTCTGGCCTGTTACAGTTAAAAACATAGTCCTACTTAAAAATTCACTAGAATTTAACAAATGATTAGAAAAAACAAGAAAGAAATACTAGCAATGAATGGAATATAAGATATTAATCGTAGATATGAAATATTCAGTTTTCAAAAAAACAGCAAATTACAACCTTCTAACAAAATTAAAACGGCCAGTTTAGGTGAAACCTATTAGAATCAGTCATTAAATAATTTAATGTACTACGATTGTAATACAGCAAAACAAAATCATGTCTCTTGTTTTGCCTTGTATTTGAAATGATTCGAACAAATAATATATTAAATATAATTCAACCTCAAGTCATATTTGACAAACAAAACTTCGAGTTTGCTCATCTTCCCGGAATTACTATTTACCTAAACTATACAATGGAAGGCGAAGAACAGAAAAAGAACACAACTTAAAGAGGTTCAATTCTGACAATAAGTTTATAAGTGCGGATTTATATTGTATTTGTTGTTCGATATATTGACCAAATTCAGTATAAACCGTAACCAAACAGAAACAAATCACTAGTATCATTATTAAAAGATCTAATCGGGTAAACGTAAATTTTTTAAAATAATTATTTCAACTGCTCATGTTTATATACCTTAATAACAGAACCTGAATTGTGTATAAGCGAGGTTATGATGTACTTAAATTGAAATAGTGTCATCATGATTCAAGTCCTTAAAATCATACAATGACCTAAGGAAATAAATTACATAGATATGAAAAAAAAATGTTTAATTTTAAGTTAAGAATCTCACATAATTACTATGATGAAACAGGTAAATGATAGGTAATGACAGATAAACTTGTTCTATTAGTAAAGTAAACTGAATCTGCATGTTAAATCAACGCAAATCAGAAACTGGTCCAACATCGGCATACTAAATGAGAACAAGATAGAAAATTATTAGGTCATGTAAATATGAGAAACGTTTAGCGCGCTATCCTTGTGTAGAAATGGGAAACCCGCTGATGAGGTGATCGAAAGGGGTGAATCATTCAGGCTCAGTAATATCAACTTTTTTAATATCACTATTCAGTTCCTAAACTCTGTAAGAAATTTTAGAATTACCTTTGATAAATGCGTATATTGGTATGACCGTATTTCCGAAACCTATTTTAAAAATCCTACTCAAACCTCAAACAGCTCACAAGATTTTGTGATTCATTTTTTTTGAATCTGTCAACCGCTAACATCCTCCCTTTCCCCCCATTATTCGACTACAGTTTCTTCTAGTGAGCTTTTAATAAAACAAAAAATATTACTGTATCGTTTCATAAAACCTGATTTCAAAGATCTAACATCTCAAGCCAGAGTTTCGAACTATCATGATTATCAAGTAATTATGTGAGATTCTTAACTTAAAATTAAAATACCTCTATCCGATTATCCAATCATGTGTTTCCTAAGGGACAAAGTGGACCAGAATAAAGATCATTTTTCCGAACATCGATTTGACAATCCCCTCCGCTAGTGTTTGAAATAATGGTCTGCTAGAGTGACCACTCTTTGTGCAAAGGAACCGATCTAATATGATCTCCAGAAAGAGTAGTGTTTCTAATAGTTATCCCGAAGATCAATATTAAAATTACATCCTGAGAGAGAGATATCGGATAATTAAGAGCACATTTCTGTCCACATTAGTTAGTCCAAAACCAATTTTCGTGCAAAGGACAAGAACAATACAATAACAAAAGCAATCTTGTCCCGAAACTCGCAAAACCCTTCTAGATATTTATGATTGTAGTCTTTGAACTATTCGATAGGATTCTTTACGAAAAGAAAAATGGTACTGATTAGGTGGTTGAAGATTAAGTAATTAGACGTCCAATATTCAATTTTAATGCAAGTGTTGGTAATCCAGATAGAGAGAGACTATTAAGAAACTCTTGCGGATAATACACTGCATTATCAGTGCTTACAAATAATGGCCATGAATCATATTTTTACACACAATATCAGAAAGCAAAGGATTGGCATTTGGGTTTGTTAATAATTTTTTACTCGGCAGAAATAAGTTTATTGGCGTTATCTGGGTGGATTTTAATTTTAAACCATAACAGTATATGACATTAAGGCAAACCTAGTTTCCTTCCGCTCAACATTGTACATTTAAACTTTATTATTGTTAAACCTTTCTAGAAATATGAAGATAGTGTAGTTAAAATTTGGTAGAGATGGGTTCAATAGTTTTATCATTGCCAATTCGGTTGCAGAATGGCGCTAGCCACGTATCGTTCGAGTTTTTAACTTCACTGGGATCACATATCACGCTTCATATTTATAGCTTCTTTTGATAACAATTTAATTGTATTAAGCAAATTTAATTATCAATTTTAGACTTTATATAACAACGTATATTTGTAACCTCTCTTGAATGGCGCTCGCCACCTGTCGGTCAATGTTAAAACTTCCTGCGAACCACTTCTTTAACAGAAACTTAATTGAAAATATGTAAATTTTATTATTGCTAAACCTTCCTTG